>JAGFVN010000081.1:5674757-5830684 GCA_017639555.1 Ciconia maguari
AACACTGGCATTGAAAGCAATGGATGGGAAGTGTTTTTGGGCTCCCTGCAGCAATTTCCAGCCCAGAGGACCTGCCTCTGTGTCTTTCACGCTTAGATCCAAAAAAAAAAAAAGGCCCACTAGCAAAGCTGGTTTGATTTTAGTTCTGAGGGGAAAAAAAAAATACACCCCAAATGTGACCTAGTGCCGATAAATGTCACCTGCTGATGCAGCTTATGCCATTGAGTCCTTTGGCCACCATATCCATGCTGTGGAGGCAAAAGGGTGCTCTTAATGGCACAAACAGGGTAGCTTTCATCAGCAAAGCTCTCCAGTGTGAAAGCCCAAGGGCCAGGTCAGGAAGAGATCACAGCTATCTCGTTCTGGGTGCAGGTGGCTGTGCTGTGGTGGGAGGCACTTGGCTACTTTTGGGGTACCCGTCTATCTGAACATGCTCTACAGGGACAAGCTATTTCCAGAAGCTGGCTTCTCACCCCAACAAGGCTGGCTCTGGAGTTTCATCTTTGCTGGCTGCAGCTGGAATAAACACACAGGGGGGCACGTGTATCTCTCATAAAAGTGCTACTCCACAGCCGTGCATCCACTTTGCTGCTAAATAGGTAAGGGAAGGAAAGAGGATAATGTTCATGAATTAAAGTTGCAGTCCTTTCCTCCTCCATTACTAATCCCCATTCAGATTTAATCAGGTAAAGAGTGTATTTCAGTCCTTGCAGTCTGAGTTACTGCAGCAACAACCTGCTCCAGAGGGGTTGTACTTCAGTGTCTGTTGTGCAAGCTCACAATAAAAAGACAAACCTGTCTCTGAGAGGTTTTGATCTGAAGCACAGCAGGAGGTAGAGACAACGCCAAGGGACACCAGGGGGAAACAAAAAGAAGTCAGCAAACTCCGCATGGATCTGAGCACACTAGCTGAGCTAACCAGTCAGCTCACATTTTCGGAGCGTTGCAAGATGAATGTGGAGGGATGCTGAAGACCTTAGAGATGAAGACAAGCGGACAGTGAAGAACTGGGAGAGCTGGATGACAAACACAGCAGGTTCATGTCCTTTCTCTTTAGGACTGTGTCAGCCAGATGGGTCCAACATTTGGCTGGGAAAAGGGCCTTTGCTGCACAGTTCAAAACAGCTCTGATGGGAGCTTTGATGAGACTCCTTCTTATGAGGGAGTGGGGAAAAATCAGCAGTGCTATGCTAAAAGGCTCTGCAAGATCTTGGTGTGGAGATAGACCTGGTTTGAATATGACATATTGGTTATGGCCTGAAAAACTGGCAGGATAATGATTTTGTACCCCGTGATGGAAGAACTTGATGAATGTGAAGAGCTTTGTTCTGGCCAGGTTGAGCTTGAGGCTGTGGGATGCACCTGTGAGGAGAAAATTGTGGCAGATTTAGGTTAATTTTGGACAAAGAAAGCTAGGTCTGGGACAGAGAGGCAGATCTGAGAGTCCCCAGCATGGAGCTGTATGAGCTGGTGCCCATATTCAGAGATAAAGCATTGGATTCCTCTCATCTGACATTTTCCTTCCCCTAGCCTGGGGTCCTTAGCTCAGGACCCCAGGCTCCCTTTACAGTCAGTAGAGAAAAAGAGGTACTTTTGGGGCATCTAAACTAGTTTGAATATGTATTTGAGGGTGAAGGGAACTGTTCCCAAGAAGTGTTTCCATTGATTATAAAGAGGGATACAGTGGGAAGAGCTCAGAGACAGACACCCATGCTGCGGACACCTGCATTTGCCCTGCTAAATCCTGACCCAGAGGGAATCTCACAGAAAGTCCAGGGGGATGCTCGCTCTGAAGGACACTCTGAGGAAATGACCAGCAAGAACATAGGACACAGAATCTGAAGGAAAATGGGATCTCAAGGAGAAAAACAGGGTCAATGACCCAGTGGTGACAAATCAGGGAGGACAAAGTATCTGCTTTTACCCTCTAACACTGCATTGGGACAGCAGCAGGACCAAGAAGGGGCTAGAAAATGTCCTCGGGAGCTTTGCAGGAGAGTGGAGCAGTTGTATAGACTTGCACAAACTCAGTGTCAGGAGAAAGTGACCCTTCCTGCTTTTGCTTTGTAGGCAAGGCACTGGCACATCCCACCTCTGTGAAAAAGCTAAAGCTGCCTGTGTGACTGTATGAACATACAAAAATGTAGAAATGATGAGGTTGAGAGCATTCAGTGCTGATGGCCTTGGAGGAAAGTGCAAGGATGAGTTTTGAGAAACCCCTGTGTGCAAAGGGAAAGTTTCTTTGGCTCGGTTTGCTTCTGCAAGAGACCTGCTGGCTTCCAGCCATGCTACCTGCTCGGCTCTTGGCCGGAGACTCCATCATGCAACGTAACCCCATTTTCCCTGTTGTTGGGAAGGGCTCATGGTTTAGCTGATGGTCCAACACACACCTAAAGCACTAGAAAAGCTCTGCTCTTCCTTCCAGAAAGCTGAGACAGGGTAGAGATGCTGGTCTCTCCATCCCCACATGCAGATGTAATTAGTACTAAAGCTTACTACCTAAGGAGCGCTCATGCTGCCTTCGCAGCATCCTACAGTTAGAGATTTTGGTTTGTACAAACTCACTCTGCCAGTGCTAAACTGACGAGGCCACAGGGAGAAACTCTCCCTAAATAACACCAAAACTGGGCAGTTTTCTGGTAAATCCTCAGATTACAAGCAACCCCCAAGAAACACATTATGTTTGACCTACAGCTCTGCGGCTTTCTACAAGGCTTCTCGGTACTTCCAGCCTCTGCACTAAAACCTGCAGATCCTGCAGGGAAACACACACTTTATTGCTGCTGGATGCTGTCTTAGCAGATCTTTGCACACAAAAGCAGGACTTGGGCTGCTTGGTAGTTTCATGGGAGACCTCTAGAGAAACTTGGCTGCCTTATAGTGGATTCAGATATGGATGCTTTTCTTCTACATCTGCCATGGATGCTACAGGCTGTAATCAGCCTGAGGAACTGGGCTTTTCCCTGTGGATGTGTCAGCCAATGCTTTAAGGGGCTTCTGAATGCAGAAGACAGCACCAGCGTCACCAGATGGGAACAGGAGGTGATAGTTGGCTGGATGAGAGCTGCAGACTAGAGGGGAATTGCTGGGTAGGGGAAGAGGCAGATGATGGATAAAAGATCCTGTGATAGAAGCAAAAAAATCTCTTTACCCTGTATCTTTGTGAGCTGTCAGCAGTTTTGTATGTGTGTACACAAATATCCCATGGGGGATAAATGGCTAGCAATTAAGGATCAAAAGACAGGGCAAAATTATGGTATCTGCCTGAAATTTCCTGCTGACTTTTTCTGGATTTATGCAGTTGCCAGTACTCAACATTTTTCCAAGCAGAATTTTCTATGTTAATGTGTGTAACTCTGAACATGAAAGCAAACAGCATCTGGAAGCAAACAACTTGTAACGAGTGCCATTAAGAATTTCAATCTGCAAACCACAAAATTATCCCTAGCACATGTAAATGACTCTGCCAATCTGTTTCTTTCCTACCCACTAAGCATAACAATGACACTGGGTTCATTTTCCCAGTTTGGGGTCTTACTGCTCACACCTCAGCTCTATGAGCAGGCTCACATCAGCATCTCCCCAAATGGCAGGAGGACCTCCGACTACCATAGGCAATATCCAAGCCACCCAGGCAATATCCATCCTACAGGCAGGCCATGTACAGTGGAGACATTCCCCAAGATCTGCCAGCATTTAGTCTCCCACTGGCAAAGGAAGCAGCCTTGCTAATGACTAGAAGTCCTGAAAGCAGCAAATAATTTAAAGCCAGGCTCCCTAGGGAAGAGGAATGGCATATGCAAGCAGTTACCTAATCATGGTCTAATTACCCAACCGGAATTTGGCTAGGATGCTGAGACTAAGAGCAGTACCCTAAGGAAAGGGTTGTAGGGTCTCTGGTGAGTGCATGCATGCACTTGGGATCTTGGCTTTATACACTTAGTGGAAAGTGTAAAGGGGCAGAAAGCATGCCTGGTACTGCCCAAAAATGCTCTGGGCTAAGCAAATGACATTTCAGGTAGGTTGCTTCTTCATGGTGTAACCAGATGTAACCAAAATGATTAGTTCATTCTTTTGTAACTAAGCAACATAGAGATAGGAGCCGGGTAGGCAATGCTTTAATGTTGTGTTTGTACATCTATGGCTATAGATATGCTACTATGCCCAAAGACAATTGGACAAGGAGTAGTACGGACATGCTGCTATGTTCCCAGTACAGCCCCAGCCCATCTTGACAAAGAGTCGAGGGTGGTTAGAATAATTGGTTTGTGTTAAGGGTGCCAAATCATTGTTAGGGACCATGCACCATGAAGAAGGAAAACGGGTTACATAAGCAAGGTGGGATTGCGCATGTCCAGAAGAAGGGGTCAACTAAAGGACACACCTGTACGACCACCAAGGACCACCAGAGACCCCCACGGAAGCCCCTCGGAGCTCAAGGACGCATGCGTAATGACCACGCAAATATGATAATTAGTTATGGGAAACAGAATGAATATGCATGATCATTCCGGGAAATTTGATGCATATGTATGTAACTGAAGAATATATGTTTCGGCTGATGCAACCTGCGGTATGCACGCTAGGTGGAACGATCCCCCGTGCATCCAGCACCGTAATAAAGAATGCCTGCTTCCTAAAACTACATTGGTGTTAAGAAGTTTGATTACCGATTTTGGTGATAATGGCTTCTTATTTCCAGACATTAGAAACCCACCTCTGCCTCATGGCAGGTCTTAGACCCCACCCCCCCACCCCCTCATTAACTGGCAAGGGCAGGGTTTGGTCCAGATGAGTGGACCCCAACTTAACCTTCTGCTGGGCATCCCTGTGTGAGAGACTGAAAGAGTTAATGTCTCAAACATTGTGGCGAGGCGAGGCGCTATTTGCATGGCGACGGCAGGTCGGCGAGCACCAGGTGGGGGAGAGCGAGAGCAGGACATGGAGAGCGCGTCGGAGGACGCGCGGTTCCGGGTTCCGCCGGACCTTACCATGTATGGCCAGAGGTCACAGAGTTTGTCTGAGGAAGGGGCTTGCGACCACCCAAGAGACCCCTCGCGACCACCCCCCTCCCCCAACACCTGTGCAGAAGATTGAGAACTTTCTAGAGCAAGAACCATGTAAGTCCTGAAGGGGCGTAACTGGAGGCGGGGATTAGCTTATAAAAGACACGCCCTCCAGGGAACCACGCGCGCGCCTACCACTGGAGGATTGCCACGTCTGTCATCGTCATCGCGGGATCCAAGGGTGGTGATACTTTTCCTTTCTCTTTCCTCCTCTCTTCTCCTTTCCTTTTCTCGCTTGTCTCTTCCTCTACTCTTCCAATATATGCAAGTTTGGGATAAATTGTGACAGGTTGCCCGGAAAATAGCTCCATTGCCAAATTGCCTCTGTTCGTTTGTTGGGCTTGCCAGATCGTTAAGTCTGTCCGTTTGTGGAATTCGCCAGTTAATGAAGTTGCTGGCCAGACTGTTCCTCTGAGTCATTGTCGTGACTCTACCGACCAGGCAGCTCTGCCGAGCAGAGATGGGCCTTTGTCGGTACACAAACCCTCGGGGAATCAAAAAGATTCACCCATCTTGCAACCCACCGAGTGGGACGAGATACCCTGTCATGATCCTATCAGCTCATACTGATGGATGTCACTACAGGCTGTGTGGTTTCAGTGATCAGATGTGAGAAACTACACAAATGGGGACAGGGAATGGCATCTCAGCAGACCAGGAAAGTTCATTTCCCTGTAGGTGATGGGACCCATCAGAGCAGCTAGACCCGAGCTGTTCTCCAACCCCTCCTACACCACCCTACTTTCTGCTGCTGCTCCTGACCTGATCTCAGTGGTGTTACTCTGTCGCTGCCTTTTTCTCCAGGATTGTTTGGCTTCTGTGGCCCTTTCCTCTGTGAGAATGACCAGTTACTTGCTTAAGATAAGACCTGGCAAACTCGTACCAGCATCAGGCTGTTAAAGGCACTGCCTGCAGCCATGCTCTGGTTGTAGGCTCTGAGAGATGCTTCAGCTAAGCTCTTCACAGGCAGATGGGAAGAGATGAGGAAGAAGGGAAGCAGGGAGGGAAATGACAGCCCTGGGGTAATGCAGGCACTGTTCAGGGTGGAGATGGGGGCTGGAGGTGTTGGTGGCCCCTGCTCCTTCCCTTTGGGTGGGTTTGGACAAGTCTCCCAGGTGAGGTGAGGGATGGCTGTCGTATTATGGTGTATTGCAAAAGGTATCAGGCATTATGGCAAGGCTCAGGGCTGCCTGCCCCAGTACCCCACAGAAGAAATCCCCATGGGGCTGGCATTAGTAATCTAGTAACAGGGGAGTTCTCACTCCTCAGCTTTCACAGCTTGCTGCCAAGGCAAACCTCGACCTTGCAGACCCCTTATCACAGCCCCAATGTTTAAACAACCATATCTGTGCCAGGCTATTTCTCTCCAACCTTTGCTGATTTTCCTAAACAATTTTATGTAACCAGCTGGGTTGGATTTCCATTAGCATAGAGCAAAGGCTTATTGCCCTTTTTTGTTGTTTTATGATAGAAAAGAAAGTTGGAAGAGCAGTATTTTCCTCCTTTTTTTGTGTATTTCTTTTTATTCTCAACTCTTGGGAGAGGCTCAAAGAGCTCGTGAATGGTGTCTGTTCTGGTTGCAACATAAAATGATAATACCCAGCCCAAGAAACAGAGGAAATCTGGGATTGTTAGCTACAGTTTTGAATTCTGCTTTTGTATTTGCTTTCTATCACTTTATTTCATTCAAAGATGCAGCAAACAGTATAGAGAAATAGTCCCTGAATGATAGAGAGTCCCTAAATAGTCCCTCATCCTGTTCAAACAGATGTTATTCAAGGAGTTCCTGGGGAAGATTTCAAGAGGATCCTCTATTTTTGTTATTCTTTCAAAACCCACCCTCTCAAACTTACCACCAGGGATACAAGGTGAAGTTCAGCAACACACACATATCAGTAATAAAGAGTTACAGTCCATAAAAACAACAGCTTTCAGGCTGTAATGCTACATCTTCTGCGACTTATCTTCACCTGCAGCTTGCTCTGTTATTAAGGAAACTGTGCCCCGCAGCTGCTGGGCAGGCTGTATTGTGGACACAAATATGTAAAATCTGGACAGTCCTTAATTTTTATTTTTGTTGTTTAAAAAACGGGATTTGAGGGAGGAAGAAGGAAAATGACAATCTGGACAGTGAGATGCTTCCTAATTATTAGTTATTGCTTGTGTTAAAATGCAACAGTCAGCACCAGAGTGCTAGGCGTTGCATGGGCATTTAATGAAATGGATAAGCTTCTCTTATCTTTGCATTTTAAATTATTTGGAAAAGAATGTTTCCAAATCCTTTGGAAAAAGGGACTAAAAGGGGAGTCAAAACGTGAAATAGAGAGACTCCTGGGCAAACCTGGGAGGACAGAGTTGCGAAATGCTTGCTTTCTGCGCACCCCTCTGAGGAGGCTGGTGGCAAAGTGTTCACAGTAGGGCTTTTATTCTGCTATCGCAGCTCTGAAAGCTTGATGTGTGTGCCCGGGGGAGGGCGAGCCTGCCTGCCTGCCTGCCTGCTTTCCCCTGTTTTTCACGTAGCAGGAAGGCATAGTACATATGCATGCCGCTTGGGCTCCCGTGCCTGTGGAACAACTTAGCTGGAAGTCTGAACAGCCTGTTTGCATAGGAAATGTCAGTCACTTGGCCACTTCTAGAGAGTTGGTGGCTCTGCTAAACTGTGGGAGGTTGGCCTTTCCCTGCAATGTACTTTATTGCTCTAGGAAGTAATTTTACAAGAGCACCATAAAAATCCTCTGACAAAAACCATGTTGTTCATAAATACAGTGAAATACCCTTCCATATTCTTCATGGGTCTTACTGAGGCATTTTTTGTTTTAATGTAGAAGCCCCCCTTCTCTCCCTGCTGCTCTCAGGTAACAGATACGCTATGATATGAAATCACACCAGAGGGGACAAACTCCGGCCAGGTGCTCCACAGCAAAGCGAGAGGGATCCAGTATCCCCAAGGGGTAACAGTTTCCCTTACTCCTGTGATGCTCTTTGCTAGAAGGTGACTGACTGTGGCTTTTGATTGTGGTCTTGAGATGGTGAAGCAGGTCAAGCAGATAGAAGAGTCCTTTGTGGTCTCAGGGTGCTTTTTCCTCAGAGCCCATTGCTTCGGCTATATTTGCCAACAACTTTAACTTTGACAAATAGCTCCTCTTTTATCTCTGACAAATGTTCCTCTTCAATGAATAAAAACTACAAAAGCAAGAGAAAAGCTATCCCCCTAGGCTTCTCTATTGAAGAATAACCTTCTGCACTCCTCAAATGTCTGTTAATGTGAACAGAACAAAAACTGAAGACACAGCTGTAAGGCAGGAAACAAGCCTGGCTGGGGTGAGGGTTTTTGCACCTTGCCAAGCTAAAAGTGACTCCTCTTGGAAAGGCAAAATATCTGATTTCTTTAAAATAAAATAGTTATTCCCTCCCTTTGTAATAGGGAAGCCATGGCTCAGTTTAAATATGAATCCGATCAAAGTGGAGTATGGAATAGCAGAATGGGTGTCACATGTTCCTATTAAATCAGAAGGTGATCATCTCACAGAACCTGTCATGGTTTAACCCCAGTCAGCAACCAAGCACCACCCAGCCGCTTGCTCACCCTCCCCCCCGGTGGGATGGGGGAGAGAATCAGAAGAGTAAAAGTAAGAAAACTCGTGGGTTGAGATAAAAACAGTTTAATGATTGAAATAAAATATAATAATAATAATAAATGAAAAGGAAAACAACAAAAAGAGAGAGAGAAACAAAACCCAGGAAAAACAAGTGATGCAATCGCTCACCACCCACCGACCAATGCCCAGCCAGTCCCCAAGCAGCAATCGCTGCCCCCTGGCCAACTCCCCCCAGTTTCTATACTGAACATGATGTCATATGGTATGGAATAGCCCTTTGGCCAGTTTGGGTCAGCTGTCCTGGCTATGCTCCCTCCCAGCTTCTTGTGTACCTCCTCCCTGGCAGAGCATGGGAAGCTGAAAAGTCCTTGACTTAGTATAAGCACTGCTTAGCAACAACTAAAACATCAGTGTGTTATCACATTATTCTCATGCTAAATATATACCAGCTACTAGGAGGAAAATTAACTCTATCCCAGCTGAAACCAGGACATAGATCTGTGTAGCTAATCTGAGGCATCAAAGTCAGGAAATACTGGCCTGATCCTGATGTGACCTGCTGTGTACAATATGTGCCATCCATACTTGAGAAGTGTTACCTCAAACAGAAATCATGCAGTCAGAGCCAGTGATCTCTGGACCACTTGGAAAAGATGCCTTTTTTAAGTCTGGCAAAGCAAAATTAGAGAGGGGACGGGGTTGCTGTCTATGGATACATCTCATGGGTAAATACTAGGAAGAGAGAAACACTATTTAAGCTGAAAGGTGAAGCTGGCAGGAGGATGAAGAACATGAATATGTTGGAGACGGTGGCTGCTGAGTGTTTCCTGTAAAGTACCAGAGCAAACCCCCAGTGTGTTTGTGTAAGGGACAGGGCAGGAGGAAAGGGACAGTGTGACTGTAGAGACAGGGCTTCTGACCCCAGAGGTCTCTTCAGTCCTGTGTTCCCATGTCCCTAGCTCCTGACTGCTGGATTGCAGGTATGTGTCAAGGGGGAGATAGTTAAGGATAAAACGTAGCCAAGAATAAATATCACTTAAAGAACAGTATATCTGCTGATCAGAAAGATCACTTGAATATAAGGCAGAGGCTTTCAGAGCACCTGAACATCCTTCAGCTCATGGATATGTTATGGCAACTGCTTTTGGGGGAGCAGCAATAGTGGCAGTGTCCATGCTGGCCAAGTGAGGGATCACTAGCAGAGAGCACCAGTCCCAGCATGCAGCAAGACCAGAGATGATCAGATCCCAGGGAAGTATCCCCTGTCAGGGTCTATATTTTACACAGACCCTGTGTTGCTGGCTTTGCTGCTCACTGCTCGGTCAGACAGAGACCCCACACTGCACGTGTGTAGCCCTGGGTGTAGCCTGCAGCGCGTTGTCCCAGGCAATCCCACCGTGTTGCTCAAGGACAAAGCACTTTAATATGATCAAGAAATGCTGTGTTTGGGATGCTTGGGATAATTGCATGAGAAATGGGTTCAGTTCTATTGACTCTAGCATGAGTGGTTGAAAGACTTTTCTACTGAGCAGCTGTAATTGAAAGGTCAGTTCCCATGGAAGCTGCCCTCTTATGCAGAAGGTTTTTTCCCTGAGATGAAAGGATGCTTCTTGCCTCTCCAGCCTTTTGAACATGGATTTGTAATCTAAAAGCTGGCAGATCTCTTTGTGCTATCTGTCTTAAATGGTTATGTGGTGACAGTGTCCAAGCATCTCATCATTGCCAACGTATTTATAATCAGGATGTTATCCCACAAGTGTGAGGTCATTTACCCGGTGTGCAAGATGCCAATATACACACAGGGCAGAGGTGTTTTTATTTCATGTCTGTGCAGAGATGGGTGCTAGGTGGTAGCTCCACAAAGCTAGCACAAAGTTTGGTCATACAGGTACAGTATTTATACAGTCCAGTTATGCATATGCATAAGTTATTACACAAAGCAGTTTTCTATTGGTCTACATTTCTCTTATTTCAACTTAAAGCTACAGTGCTACTTTAATATTCTGCACACGCTCAAAGGTGAGGGGTCTCTGCTTGGGCTGGGGTCTCCAGCTTGAGGGGTGTGACTTTTAGTATTATAATGAGGATAGTTCTCGTGAGGGTGCTTCTTATCACACTTCTACTAGTTGTTTCAGATGGTTCCCAAAACAACTTAATTAGCTTACATATTTCTTCAGGATGTGCTTCTCTCCCAAGGACAGTAATTCTTGTTTAGACGTTCCGCTTTCCAGTCTGAATCCCCCTTATCAGCTTTACGTAAGCCCTGGCCTTCCACCAGCTCCTGTTAGACTACACTGTTAGACTACAAGGACACCCCTTATCTTTAATACCTTCTTTCTTAAAGAATTATCACAACCTCCATTTTGTGGATGGAAAATTGAGGCACAAAGACTAAACCCTACCCAAGTGCCCATGCTTTGCAGGGAGGAAAGCTAAATAGCTGCGGAGGGCGATTTGGAGGGCCAAAGTGGGGCCTTCCTGAGCATGCCGGAAGGAAAGACTCAGTACAGGGACTTCAGTGGCATGGTGGCAGGTTGAACAGAGCAGTCACAGAGTCTCTGATTCAAGGGGGAATTAAAATTAAGCCACTGGTTAATGCCTTAAATTGCCAGACCACTGTCACTTTCAGATGTCACCAAGGGTCCTTTAGGAAAAGCCAAGATGGGAACAATGGAAAGAAGATGCCCAAAGTTGCAGCCCAAAGTTTGTCTGGTCGTTCGGTGGGTGCTGCTGCCCCTCACTGCCCTGTTCACCTCGCTGCCTTGCAGGTGCAGAAGTCTTATCCATTTCCTGACCTTTAAAATTTCACAGGTATCATCCTGTTTGAGCATTTTGGAGTGTTAAAACCAACATTCTGGTTTACATATAACTGAGAGGATTTCAGGCTGCTTCCCTGCAAGTTTCAGTGCACATATGTGGTGCTCTTCAGCTACTGCACTGATTATCGGCTGCTATCCACTCCTGAGAAAGCTGCATTTCAGGATGCTATTGAAATGGTTCCTGCACATAGGTAAGACACCATGCAGTGTTGTGAAAAAGATCCTGCGATCCCTTAGTTCTTCTGCAAATGTTACATTTTATTAGTAAGCAAATGGAGCAGAAATACCAGTGAAAGCTAGTTCAGTAGCCTGTTACCTTTACAGTCAAATCTGAGGGCTGCTTCCCAATACCAGAATATCAATCAACTGCTTAGTCTATATCCAGCACTCAGTTCCTGCCAAATGTCATGGAGTAAATTAAAAGCTTTTTTTCCTTATCTTTAGAGCTTAGCCCCAAAAAACAGGTCTGAGATGATTTTTTTTTTTGTCAGTTGCATAACAGAAAAATGGTTTAACAGATCTAAACCCTTTGATTTAAAAATAAAGCCCACGTGGGTTTGCTACACACCAAGTTTCAGCTTGAGCCATTCTCCAGGGGCAGAAATACACAACTCAAAAAAGGGAGAAGAACAAGAAGAGAGAAGAAAACACAGTTTAGTTAGACTGCAAATATAGCTACAGTATCGTGCTCTTAACAGGGAAACTATAGCAAATGGGCAGGTATAAAACAGCTGGCAAGCTGCAGTGAGTAGAGGATCACCCATTTATTACTTTCCTATCCAACAGCAGGTGAGCTGATACCAATGGTTGGGGTCTGAGTAGCCAGAGAAAATTAACTCTTGCTCTGCAGAGAGTGAAAACTGGGTATCACTTTGGAGTTGGCAGTAATGACCCCTTTCTGAGTTTGCAGAGTACCTCAGTCTGTGTTCAGAAAGGTGTATAGTTTCAGTGTGTATGAGGGTTACTTCAGTGTGCTGGCTGCACTGTATTTTTCCTCTTTAATTCAGTAAAATTCTCCATTAAAAAAAAATACAATGCTGAGGGAGTGCTGAGCCTGTGCTACCAGAGCACGCTGTCAGCTGCAGAATTTAGATCCAGTCTGCTACAATAGAATTTGGGGCTTTGCTTGTAGTTAAGTATTTGTGAACCTGGTATTCCCTTTTGTGGATTTATAGAAACAGACCTGGAAAGATCTTTTATGCTTAAGAGGTTAAGGACAGCACAGGAATGTATTTGGTTTATGTGGTAAGGTTTTGGTAGCGGGGGGGCTACAGGGGTGGCTTCTGTGAGAAGATGCCAGAAGCTTCCCCCATGTCCGATAGAGCCAGTGCCAGCCGGCTCCAAGACGGACCCACCGCTGGCCAAGGCTGAGCCAATCAGTGACGGTGGTAGCGCCTCTGTGATAACAGATTTAAGAAGGGGAAAAAACTGCTGCACAACAGCAGCTGGGAGAGAGGAGTGAGAATATGTGAGAGAAACAACTCTGCAGACACCAAGGTCAGTGAAGAAGGAGGGGGAGGAGGTGCTCCAGGCACTGGAGCACAGATTCCCCTGCAGCCTGTGGTGAAGACCATGGTGAGTGAAACAGGCTGTCCCCCTGCAGCCCATGGAGGTTAACAGTGGAGCAGATATCCACCTGCAGCCCGTGGAGGACCCCATGCCGGAGCAGGTGGATGTGCCCGAAGGAGGCTGTGATCCCATGGAGACCCCATGCTGGAGCAGGCTCCTGGCAGGACCTGTGACCCCGTGTGGGACCCACGCTGGAGCAGTCCATTCCTGAAGGACTGCACCCCATGGAAAGGACCCATGCTGGAGCAGTTAGTGAAGAACTGCAGCCCATGGGAAGGACTCACACTGGAGCAGTTCATGGAGGACTGTCTCCTGTGGAAGGGACCCCATGCTGGAGCAGGGGAAGAGAGTGAGGAGGAAGGAGCGGCAGAGGCAACATGTGATGAACTGACTGCAACCCCCATTCCCCGTCCCCCTGTGCTGCTCAGGGGGAGGAGGTAGAGAATTTGGGAGTGAAGTTGAGCCTGGGAAGAAGGGAGGGGTGGGGGGAAGGTGTTTTAAGATTTGGTTTTATTTCTCATTGTCCTATTCTGATTTAGATTGGCAATAAATTAAATTAATTTCCCCAAGCTGAGTCTGTTTTGCCTGTGATGGTAATTGGTGAGTGATCTCTCCTTGTCCTTATCTCAGCCCACAAACCTTTCATTATATTTTCTCTCCCCTGTCCTGCTGAGTAGGGGAGTGATAGAGCAGCTTGGTGGGCACCTGGCATCCAGCCAAGGTCAACCCACCACAAGGAAGTTGGTTTTTTTCTCTTTCTATTGCAGCATTTTTTATCACTAAACTATTTCTGTATTTATGATAATGATGTCCAGAGGAAGAACTAGAAAAAATAACAAAGATGCATTTGGGGAGCGTCACTTCAGCTGGGAAAACATAAAGAAGTTGATTTCAAGGAGCAAGTATAATTTAGAAGAGGGTAATTCTACCTTGCAAAAGTTTCCCAGTAGTGGCATGGTCCTTTTTCCAGCCTATTTGAAGTGGAAAGGAGAGGAGAGATAGACAGACACACAAGTAACCACCATATTTGGGAATTAGGAGCTGGTTGAAGCACTTATACAAATGATCTCTTTTGATTAGATAAAGATTGGTAAAACACTTGCATCTAACTAGACCTCAGAACTGCAGGGAATTCGTAACACCTATGACAATCCCAGCCTTCAGTTATTGCTGTGGTAGTAAGATATTTCATCCAGCGAAGGTCCTAGCTACAAGATGCTTACTTGATTGCCATGCTTACTAATAACACATTACTATGGTTTTAAAATGTGTATGACATCATCTGCCTTTGATGATCTAATTTCTGTATTATGGTAGCATTTATGAGCTGTGGGCAAGATGGGGACTTGCTGTACCAGGTGCTGTGTGACACAGTAGGTGACAATCATGGCCTCAAAGACTTTAATTTTTAAATTAGGACAGCCAGAGCAATGGGGCCCAGCAAAGGGAGGATAAATAATGAAGAACTTTTTTAGAGCAAAACACTAATGTCCCCTGAAGTTAACTGAAAAGCCAGTGTTGTGCCCAGCTCACAGGTGGGGCAGGCTTTGATGATGTACAGCCAAAATGCAGAGGTTGGTGTGCTGGAGCTCGTACAGTCTGCCACTGCTAAACTTAAATAACACATAAAGAAGCAAACTAGAGCTTTTGTGGAGTTTAGCAGCATTTCAGCAGCACTGAAGCCAGTTTGGGGGCAAGAGGAGATTCCTTCCCTACCTGCCTCAGTGCTGGTGCTTGCAGTTCCCTGCACTGACAGTCCCCATTTACACTGCTAAGGGTGGAAGTGTTCCCAGTCCCTTGAGACTGCCTCTGGTAACCCCTTTAACATATAAGTCTGCCTGTTTGTTTGCAGGAACATCATGGCTTGTCCTTTCAAGTGGTCCCTCTTGGTATCTCAGAGAAGCTTTAAGTATATTTTTGACACATTTCCATGACTGATACACTTCTGTGCAGCAAACACAAGGGCAGTAAAACATGCTCTGCTGGACAGGGAAGAAATCAAATCTCTCATGTCTAGGTCTGAATTTTGGGAAGGTTGGTTGTGTCTTTGAAACACCCAGCTAGGAGACTTGTCCTCTACTCTCCATGTAGACTTTTGTGTTATTCTAAACATTAATGGAATAGCAATCACATTATATGACACTTTGCTGTTGAGTTTCAATATCAGAAATGATTTGTTTCTCCTTGGATCCTCTGGAACTAGATGTACATTCTGCAGTGCTATGATTATTTATAGGTTGGGATGAAGCAGCACTAAAAGCATTAGAGGCCATCAGAGAAAACTACTAGAACCAGGCTCAAGGGAGACCAAAGGGCTGGTCCTTCCTGCAACAGACAGCAGACCTGTGAAACACCTTATCAGAAGATGGGGATGCAAGGGTCTGAGAAAGACTAGACAAGAAGAGAGATGAATTGGGGGTTACTAACTGCACAAACAGGTTAGGCTCAGGAAACCCCCAGAGCTGATCGCACTTTGAAGCTGGAAGGGTACTGAGGGAGGACTTAAGGCACAGTAATCACACCTGCTTGTCCTGCTCTTGCTCTTTCCAAAGCATTTGCTTATGGCTTTTGCTATGTGGGGGAGTACGGGGGCAGTTGATGTGAATCAGTGGAGCTACTTACAGTGATAAACCAGAGTCCGTCCCAGGATGGGTGGAGTGTAAACGGAGGGAATGACTCCTGCAAAGACACAGGCAGGATGCTATGTATCCAGTAAGTTCTCTTACCTTGCAGGAGTAAAACAAAAGTGAGAAAAGGAAAAAAAAAAAGAGGCAAAGTACCAAAAAAAAAATAAAAAAAGGAAGTACAGTCCTCCCTTTTCTCAGGTACGGACACCTCTGAGCCAGGCTCGGGCAGCGAGAGGGGACCAGGGCCCTGTCCCGGCTGGCCTGCCCTGCGGCCGGCCGGCACCCACGGGCGGTCCCCAGGCCTTTCCACCCGCACAGGACATCCCGGGATCCCGGGCCGCCCCGGCCCCCGGGCGGCGAACGCGTCCATCTCGCTGAAGCCCGTATAAGTTTGTCCAGCTGCGGGTTTCCTTCCGGTTGTCTTAATTTTTTGGGGGAAGTTTCTACCCGCCGCAGCCCCGAGGCTCGGGCAGTTGCCGTGGCGACGGGAAGGGGGCGGCGGCGCCCCCTGTCGGCCGCCTCAGGGTGGCGATGGCGGCGCGGCAGGGGGCCCCGCCCCGCCCCTTTAGCCGGGCGGCTCCGCCGCTACTTCGCTTGATCTGTGGCAGTGGGGCGGCATGAGGAGAGTTGGGGGTGGCTGGCGGGGCTGCAGCTGCTATGTCACTGTTGTGTGTGCGAGGTGAGTGGGGCGGCCGGGCTGCAGCGGGGGGCGCCGGCCCGGCTGGGCCCCAACGGGGTGGATCAGTGGGTGGCCGGTGTCGGGAGCGCTTCAGGCCGGGCCGGGCGCTGGCCACGCAACACCCGCCCCCGGGGGTCTCCTGCCTCACCTGTGAGGAGAGGTGTGGGGTGAAGCCGCCGGGCCCCCAAAGGAAAGGCCAAGCCTGCTTGCTCCGAAGCACCTGCCTACAAAGTTAACTGTCACCTGGGCACCCTGCTCCTGAGTGGGAGTGCAACTAGAAGACTTCATTTGTGTGTGGGGTTTGGTTTTGTTTTGGTTTAAATTACTGATTTCTGTCTCTTGGAAGTGGGGATGGGCATCCTGGTGATCTCCTGGCTGAGCTCACGCTCTGTCGAGGGTGGGCAAGCCATGCTGGCCAGCCTGGGTGGGAGTTGCGCTGAGCTGGAGCTGGCCTTGTGCGAGCATCCACCTGCGCCTGGAGACTAGGGCATGAGTTGTCCTCCCTGAGGGCTGCCGGAGGGTGAGGATGGCTTTTGGAGTGAGGAAAGGGGAGGGAGCAGGTGCGATGTTGAAGAGCAGCAGCCCTGCCTGGTGCCAAAACCCTGAGAGTGAGAAGGAGCTGTGTTTGACTTTTGTAGTTCACTTGAACGCGAGTTGAAATGCTGCTGCTGAATGAAACTGCTCACAGGAAGCAGGTTGCTGTCACTAGCTTTAATGCTGCAGTTGTCACTCTCCATATATTTGCCTATAACATGCATTATTATTTCAGATACGTTACTAATTATCTTCACATCCTGCTATCAAGCCTTGTTCCCTTGCTGAACAGGTTACTGAAAGGCAGTGCTTTTTCATGCAGGCTGGATTATAGTGCTAGCGGCTTGCTCTCTATCTCCGATTTTCAATTTCTTGCTCTCTTGTGCCAAAAAAAAAAAAATCCCTGGAGAAAATCATCTGCCAGGACTCATGCTTCTGGGACGCGTCTCCCATCAGCGTTCTGCACTGAACGCTGTAGTCACAGGGTGTCCCTGGACGCCAGCCGTGCCCTGTGGCTTAGAAGTGTAGTTTTAATGTTCTGCACTCCTTTGCCACGTATGATAAAAACTGGGCCTGGTGTGCTGCTGACAGTTTAGCTCTTTTGTTCACATCTGTTGATTTGATAACAGCTCTTCATCTAGCTGTTCATCACCTTTTTGAATCAAAATCCTTGTTTTGATGATGGTGGTAATAAAAAGATCCTGGCAGAATATTTTGTGTGCGTTATTTTTGGGGAGAGCGCTGTTCTTGTAGGAGAGGGCTTTTAAATCTAAGTTTCAGCCCTTTTATTAAACATCTATTGTGTTTAAGGAGTTAGGAGAGGTGTATAAGTGTGAAGTTTATCTTAAAAATGTTTTTAATGCAGTTCTGTGTAATGTCTGAAGCACGTGTAGCATCTCTGTTAGACTTGTCTAGTCCATTTCGAAAGCTTTGCAGAATGTCTTCATTGAAGCTGATTCTTATTAGCTCGATAGCTTACATGTTACAGGCGTTTCTTCATTCTTTTGGTGGTTCATCCTCAAAATGTTCTCAGGTTGTCCTTTAAAGAAATCTGGTTTTGATGGCACTTGGAGCTGACTGTGTTAAAGATGTATTTATACCCCATCTATTAAGAGTAGTGAAAGAACATGAGCTGGATGATTGAGTTACTGAAACTGTCTTGCCTCTTCAGGATGTTAATTCTTGGTCTGTAGAGTCTTTGGGACGAAAGCATTTCAGCAGCCTGGAACGATGCACTCCTGTGTTTGGCTTATTCTTTGTTTAGGTGTAAAGATCTAAAGAAGAAACCTGAGGTGGCTGGTGAATGTGTGTGATGGACAGTTATTGTGCAAATTATATCTTTCACTTCCAGCTGCTGTGCTAAGACAGTAGAAAATACCAGTAGTAATTTAGATGATACTGAGCAACTTTATTTCAGAAAACATGTTTCTTCAAGTTTAATAAATTGACTATATTTTGCATTCTTATAAAAGTCATGACTGAAAGAATGAGCTGATGAGATCTCACAAGTATGAACCATTAAACATAAAATGGAAGTATACTGAGGTAGAGCAGTCTGAAAAACAAAACTGATACCAGGAGCTGCGATAAAAGAATAACTTCTGGGGCAAGCAGGAGAAAGCTCTATTAACTGTTACTTCTTTTTTAAAAAAAAAAAAAGACACTTTTCTTGCATTTTCCCTTTCCACTGAAATGAGCTGATCTTGCTCAGAAAGCAGTGCAGCTGTTAATAAGAAAGTTGGAAAAGCTGGTTTTTTCCCATTAAAAATGGTGCATGTGTAAGACTGCATAGTAACATGGGGTTGGATGCTGTAGACCCGAGATTAAAAAAGAGACAACAAAAGAAACCCGTGAAAAAAATGTAGGCGATTGGGACACTGTTAACAGCCTCTGAATTGCAGTTTAACAGATAAAGGGAAATGTGGGGGGGAAAAAAAACCCAAACAAACCATAAGTGGCAGTGTAAGAAGTCTGGCAGCCAGAAAGATAGTGTTGTAACTAATTGAATCCATCCCCCCCCCCCCCGAATTACACGCATTAATAGTATTTTAATGAATGGCTAATCTAAACCAGTGCACACCAAATATCTGAATGTTACCTTTGTTCCTGAAAGAGCAGCTAACATACATAGCTTCTTGATCTCATGTTTAATGGTACATTTTTTACTTCTTAGACAACAAATCAGGGTTTTTTTGTGTGTGTGGTTTTTGGTTGGTTAGAAGTACCTGACAGAAAATCTAAGCTCAGAGAAATTGTGAATCTGGGCTCACCTGCAAGTGTTTTTAGAGGATGTGTGAAGTGAGCCAGTGGTAACAGGCTGTTGTAGGAGCAATCTAAGGGATTATTTTGAAACAGGAACATTGAAAGATGCAGAGGGTGTAAGTGAAGTGAAGGAGAAAAAAAATCCTGAATTTTACATGATTGAGGCTTTTAGAGGAGACTTCTTCATATTTTGATTCTACTGCTTAAGTGCAAAAGAGATTGCATATACTCCTGTGTAGAGCAGCTGTGTCTGGATTATGTCCGGTAATCTTCTCTTGGCATAGTTCGCTTCATTAATTTGCATTTAGTGTTGTATTTGTGAAAATAGCACATATTAAATAAAAGTAATCCCAGTGAAGCAGTCTGGTTTTTCACATCAGTCTTGCATCATTAACTTTCATGGCCTTCTCCACCTTACCTGGAGCTCCCTACATTGCACACTTATAAAATAGTACTCTTAGCAATAGGGTAATTGTATTGCTGTGTTGTGACAGTATTCCAAAATGGTTGCAGAATTAAGGGGGGGGAACCAACCAAGCC
Source organism: Ciconia maguari (assembly GCA_017639555.1). Lineage (NCBI taxonomy): Eukaryota > Metazoa > Chordata > Aves > Ciconiiformes > Ciconiidae > Ciconia > Ciconia maguari. The sequence continues at coordinate 5,694,453 of JAGFVN010000081.1, forward strand.
TGCCTGTCTTTGTGTAAATCAAAATGGAAAAGAACAGAATTGGATTCTAAAAGCAGTAGCAGAAGTACAGATTATAAAGGTAGGGTATTAATAAAAATATAATGCTTCATGAAGAATTTGCTATGTAACGATTTCCAACTCCTCTTCTCCAGCTGCAATTAGTCAGGAAGCTACTGGTGTATGTAGTGTTGGAACAAAATAAAATGTGTTGGAAATTTAGATAATAACACTAAGATAAAGAGCCTTTGCTACTAAAGGAGTTTATTTGCATTGAGTCTTAAGTTTTACATTACATGTATAATTGGTGGCTTAATTGGAGAGAAAACTTTAAAGCTTTCAAGCTTCTTCAGTTGTTAAATAATAGGAATGTTTAAAACCTACCAGCTGCATTTGGCTTGTGATGAATGGATGGTCATTCATTTTCCTGTTTCAAACCCTCACTCCTTCAGCTTCGGACACTGTTATTGCAAAAGCCTCAACAAACAGCGTGGAGTCTTTGTTTTAAGTATTTAGGGAATACTTGATGACACACACACACACACACACCCCCCACCCCCGTGACTTTCAGTGGGATGAAGGAAATGTACAGAGTTGCTTCCTGAATTTGAATAAGCGCCTGCTTTCTTCTTGCTCACTTGGTGTCCTCTTGGTTGACTCCTTCAGTTTGTGATATGCCAGGTCAGACTTATTAAAGTTGCTATTAATATACTGTTTTAATATGCATCAAACTGCTGGATTTAATCTAAATGCTGAATGAACCTCATTTTGAACTGTAACAAACTGAGAGCTAGTTGCAATTTACAACATGTCATATAAAGTCCAAGCAAACGAAACTGTGGTGGGTGTGGTTGGTTGGTTGGTTGTTTTTTAAAAAAAATCCTGGACCTTAATTCAAATATTTGACTTGAAGGCATGCACAATGCATATGTCTGGCAAATGATCCTCTTATAAATTTCCTTTGAAACTTTCATCCTGCATATTTTTTTTTTATGCCTTGTTACCAAATTTTACTCAATGTTTTGAAAAAGACTTTAATCACTTGGTGAAAGCTGTTCTTGGTGCTCTTCCAAGAGAGCTTAAACCAGAGTGATATGCCTAATAACTCTTGCTTTTTCATACAGATAATTCATTGTGTGGTCTTGCAAACAGATTGGGAGCTGCTGTGAGGGTGTGTAGGGTCTTCCCTTGCTCTGCCTTTTTGGTAGGTTAAAGCCTACTAGTACCTGGCATTTTCTTGGTGTGGAAGTGTGTGAAAGAAACTTGCTATTCTTGTCTCTTGTTAGATAGAAAGACTTCTGGAGCCTGTAGTTTGAAAGGTTTCTCTTTAGCATTTGAATTTGCTCTTCTTTGCAGTCTTTATTTTCTGACGATACTTCTAAAGTTTCTATAGAAATGAAAATTGGATTTAATATTCTTGTTGATCTCATAATCTTTAAATGGAGAACTAAAATCTGCTTTATTCTTACTGCCAGCTCATGCTTATCTGTGCATGCATTAGCCATCTTTGACAAGGACTTTGCTGAAATAATGTTTTGTCTGTCTACTGTGACCTGTAAAATTTGGCAGATGCTTTCTGTGATACAGATTCCTATTCTATAGGTATATCCTGGGTGTTCAGATCTCTCTGCATTTAGCGGTATTTTAGATGGATTTTCTTTTCTCTTAGCCTAGACAAGTGTAAGGAGGGCCTGCTGTGCATAATGCTTCTTTTGTTATTTACCTCTTCACCATCTTCTGTGTCCTGCTTGGTTTTGTATAAAGGGCAAATGCTCAATCTAGTAATGAAAATCTTGAAATATGGCAGGCATTAATACTGGTATTTGGGAAACCCTGCTGATCATGACTTGTTTCTCAAGTGGCTAACCATTACTCTGTTTCACTGGCTTTCCACCATATTATGTCATTTTACACTTTAATGAGACTATCCTGCACTAATAAGTCATACATCTCAAAAAATTCTGCATGTTAAATCTGTATAGTTTAGATAAGTCTTTCCAAACCAATGTTGAATAGTAGGCATCATTTTTTCCAGAACTTAACTCCTTAGACATTGATTGCTGTATTAGTTTTTTCAGACATTTGTCTGGTATGCTCAGTGATCTGTAGGTAGCTGTCCTCCTACAGGCATGCCCTGAGTGTCACCTCAAGTGTCATACTCTGCTCTCCTTGGAGCCTGTTTTCTAATCTCTCAGGATGCATTTAAAGCAAATATCACTGGGCTGCAGACTTCTTCACTGACATCTGAGTGCTGGTTATCTAGACCTTCTGATTCTTATTATTTGCATCCTGGATGTTTAATGTCGCCTTCACTTATTGATGCGTTGGAAACTACCTCATCACACAGGTGTCTTGCCTCTCCCCGAGCATGGGGCAAATGTTTATTGGATGCCTGTTGCTTCTTTGCCATTAGCAGTTAAGTCAGTGAGTTGGGAGGGCAATATCCTTGTGAGTGCTTTTTCTCTAATATAATTAAGATTTTTTTTTTTGGGTTATATTTAACTCTCTCTTATTTCCCTCCTGCATCTAACTTCCTACACCTAGGGCCAAGCAACCTGTGTTTATACTGTTTATTTCTTCTATGTCGTACTGTGGCTTATAGCTCTTTACTGCTGTTGGGGTGAGATAGACTAAAACCGTCCTCCTTGTTTGAGTAGTGGCTTTTTGGTTCCATAGAAAACTCTTCATAAATAATTCCTGCATCTGATACCACAGTTCCAGTTCAAATGTATTCTTAATAATTTTCTAATAATTGTCCTCAGCTTTATGAAATTAGCCCCCTCTGAAATGCCCCTTGTGTATTGCTAGGGATTGTCTTTGGACAATCCATGTTGTATTTGATTGCAACTACTGCAGGTAACTTTTTTTAAATGATTGTTTTGTAAAAGTAAATCATAATGCCATCCAAAATAGTTCTTCTCCTGTTTAACACTTTTTTTTAGTTGGAATGCTGTTTACAAGTTTTAAAAAAACTGAAGAAGTACTGGTAGGCACATGAACTCCTCAGAGTTTCTCCATTTAACTGTCTTTATATGACTAATACTGTCTTCTGTGGTGAGTTCACAGATTTTGGTTAAATACACTGTGAAACAAAGTGTCTTGCTTATAAGGTATTATCCTGAGTGTCTCTGTTTCTAGCTCAGCTAGGAAGAAAGCTTCGAGTTTAATCCAGATTAAATAAAAAAAGTTAAACCAAGAAACCTCTGGTTGATAGTTTAATGAAAAGATGCAAGTGAGGTTTACTTGGTTTATGGCAAAAAGCTGAGATGCTCACCTCCTTTGCCAGGCTTTCAAAATGTCCTTTTAAGTTATTCTTCCCATTATTAACTTTGAGTTTCAATTGAATAATTATACTTCTAACGAATTACACTGAGTACCTATGGATATTAGTGACCTTTTCCTCCTTGTGCAATGTGGAGTACAAGAGATCTGCTGTGGCTATGAGGTCAAGTTAGATGACGAGAAGTCCTCAGCCAAGGAATTCTTTTGACTGATGTTGGTTGAACTTCATAAGCACCATGTTATGACATGGATTCATACCCTGCTGTTGTGGAAAGTGGCAAGGAATTGGAACATGGTACTGGCAGGTTCGCTGTCTCTGACAGCTAGGCGAGGGCATCTTAAAAATGAAAGGAAATGCTGCCAGCTAATGGTTGTGACTCAGTTTGTGTTCCCTCTACGCTGCTCTTGAGTGTCCATATGCTCATCCTTTTTTGTTGGAAAGAACTGTAAGGGAGTTGGGTACCTGCACTCAACATGGAAGCCTGTGTTCGGAGACCTTCGGTTTATGGAAGTCCTATACTGAGAGAAAATTAAATGGAGGTGTTGTAAGGTATATATCCTTCACTCCCTTTGTTTGCAGGATTTACTTTTGATGGCTAGGCTTAAATTTGTAAAGGCCTTAGCATTGCTGAACAGGGTTGCATGGGTTAGAAACTGTGTTAAAGGGATTAAAAAAACCCTGATTTTGTTCCCTTTTTGCCTGCCTGTATCTGGGGAATGGGGCATTTAGAAACATAAAGAAGGTATGATCTTTCAACAACTTTGTGCTGACCTCAGACCCCAGGTCCTCTTCCTTGCAGTTGAACATCCCTTATGAATGGAAAGTTAATTGGACTGGAATGGCATATCTGATGAGGGATAAGAGGAGGTGTCTTGTTTGAGATAATCTCTAGCCTAAAACTGTTGGCAAGTTTTAAAAGAAGTTTGGCTTCCAGCCTTGACTGTGTCCCTTTAAGGAATACTGGTTTTAACCTTATTACGTAAAGCTCTTGTGACTTAACTTTCTTAATTCTTTACAGCTAAATGCTCTGCTAAACAGACTCCAGTATTTCCACCACGGAAATATAATTATTAGGTATAAAATAATTGCAGAATTACACTTCTGAGCATTGGCACATTCAATACTTAGTTTCTCAGTTCAGGCCAATGTAGTAATACTCAGATTAAGCTATATAATTTTAAAAAAACCCAACATGTTAATGGACTTTTTTGGGTCACCCCTCTGTCCAGATGAAGTCTGCAACATGTATAGCCAACCTGCTATTGTCTTTGTTGGCCTCTCCTGACAAAAGGAGTTTGGGTCGAGCTAAGTATGGTGGCCCATTAAACTCTTCATTCTTTTAAGCTTTTGTGGCAGCACAGTGGTGCAGGCCCTGTGGCAGGGATGCAGGCATGCTTGAATAAGGCAAAGTGAACTGATGAAGGGGCTACATCACCTGAAACCTATTCTGGAGGAAGATATAAGCCTGTTGTCCAAGGCCTGGGCTGGGAGATGGTTGGTTGGCTTGGGAACAGACAAGGGTTATTGCTTGAACTTCTTATACAATGTTGTAGCAAATCTGTCCTGTGTTGTACTGCTGTGTGGCATTTTTGTGACTTTGTGTCACCAGACATTCTCTCTGCTCATCTGTACCAGAGCAGCACTTGAACTGGGGAGCAGGGTAGGTAGTGGTGCTGTGCACAGAGTGCAAACCTCCAGAGTCAGGCACTGATTTTGAGCCTCATGTGCTGATGGAGGTACACTGTGTTTCTAAACCTTCACGGGACTTTTGGCTTGCCATAATTTTTGGAGTTGCCATAGATATCTCTTTGTTTGTTTGTTTGTTTTTTCTTTCTCCTTTGTGCCACTGGGTGGCCAGACAGCTTTAGCAACTTCAAGCATGGGGAGCTGTGTGCTTTATTCTATACTGATTGTTGGCATCCTGAGTGTCACAAGAAGGTTACTGTAAGGCAGTTTTTCAGCAAATCTTTGACCAGATTGTTCAAAGACTGCTGTGCAAACTGAGTTCTTTCAGAGTTTTGTGGATTTTTTAATAATTGCGCTAAAATGTGTTTTAAGGATATTTCAAAACAGTTCCATATAGCCAGGTAGTGATGGAAAGGCTAGGCATGAAGAAACTCTGGGTCAAATTTCACTTGAGCTATATTGTAAACTGAAAATTTCTGCTTAGCAAACATAGCAGTTTCCAAGGAATGAAAATATATATCTGTATATATATGAATATGTAGATATTGAAATTTCAAGAAGGAAACCCTTTAGAGATGTTTTCCTTTCCTGAGGGCTTGTATAAACCTCAGAACATGTTTTCAGGAAATGTCCAAGGACTTCAAACTTTCAGTACCTGTGATGACTAACAGGTTGTCACACAGTCTTCTGTTGCAACAGCCAGAGTCCTTTTTGCAAATAAAGTCCCTGTGGAGTGTTATGACTGAAATTACACTGGAGATCTACAAACTGTTATTCTGGAAATCTTTAATAACTGGTTTTTTTCCTAAAGGGCCAGGAGTACTAGACACTAATTGAGATGATGCCAGGGTAGCTTATCAGCTTTGGGTGAAGAAGGAATTTGACTGCTGAGTAAACTGCTACGCACATTTTAGAAAATTATGTGTCATTCCTATTTTGTTCACCTTCCCAATTTCATGAGTTATTCTTCATCATGAGACCTCTTTAAAAGCAAGCAGGTGGTGTTCTTCAGAAGATCATTTGGCCTATGTGAAAGGCATAATTCATATGGCTCCTCTTTGAGAGTCTGAGGGCCATAAATTACTAGAAAGCTGAGATTGCCTTCGTTTTTAGATTTGGGAGTTCTAACACTACCAAAATCATAATGCCATTTCATAGATTAATAAACTCTTGTTTTTTTAATGAGATAAATTCTTGTTATTTTCTAGTTCAAACATTCTCCAAACTTGAACTCCTGATCTGAACCTAAACTTGTAGTATGTCACTTGAATTTGGCATGCAACGTGGATATGGATTGGTGGGGAGGGCAAAATGGATGTGAAACAGTAATTTTATTTCAGCCTTTCCTACCTGGTATAACTTGCTGCATGTGCAAAATTTTATTAGAATTTGACATGTCAAATTAAGTGGAGTCTGCGTATGCTCCATTTTAGTAGCAGATTTTTTTTTTAGGAGATTAACTGTTTAGAAACTCTATAGTTATAAGGCCAGAATGGATTGTTGTAATCATCTAATATGATCCTCTGTAGGACTTAGTGTTTTTTAGTATAACAACCTAGAGTCTTCTAGAAAAAGATCAGATTCTGAATTAAAATTGATGAAGGATTTTCTGCAGGTCTAGGCAGCTTTATGTTGATTATCATCATATATGACAATTTATGCTTTTTAAACTAAACTGGTTTTCTAGCTTCAGCATCACGACAGCTGAAGTTGGTGTGCCTTTCCTTAGATTGGAGAAGTTGTTATGAAATTTGTACTCCCCGCCCTTCCAGTACTTAAGGATTGGGAAAAATGGAGTTTGGTAATGTCTGTTACTTGAGTGGAGGTACGTGGCTGTTGTATTATGACTAATCTGACTGTAATAAGAAGTGTTTACATATTTTTCTATGGTTAAAAAGAGATCAAGACATGCCATGACCTATCGGATTGCTGTGCTAAATCAGTATTTTGTTACACTTTGGCTAGGTGGAGGAGTGTGGTTTAACAGAGCTCTACCAACAAGCCTTTTACTTCTATTGTAAGTTTGAGTTTGAGGTTACCATTCTGTATATATCTGACACTTTGACCAAAGATATAAAAATGTGTTCAGACTTTATTGGAGCAGAGCAGCATGTGACAGAAATCTGAATACATATGAGTTAACCCTGTGCACACTTGCTGGGGGCTTGCATTGTATTTTTTTTTTCCTCCTAGAGCATCAGGAGAGAGCTGGTGTTGGAGATGAAGTAGGGGGATTTCATGATCCTGAAATGGCAAGTGATATAGTTATATAAAGTAAACAGTGAAAAGCATTTTAATTAGTAGCATTGAGTTTGCTTCCAAGATAGTGCAAACACATTAGTGTTATAAAGCAAAGCGGGGAGCTTGTGACTAAAGTGGTGGGAATGGGGCTGTTGGTGTAGGACTCGGAACTAGCCCTTATAGGGTTAGCAGGAGCCACAAGGAGTGGGGGTTATGAGGGGAACAGAGATGTTGGAGAGGATGTCTTGCTCTGGAAAGAGAGGAATAAAGGTGACTGGGAAAATTCCACTGTGTGTTAGTGATGCAAAATTGTAAAGCAGCATTAGTGTGGATAAAAGAGAACCAGCTGGGCTGAAATTGCTTTGGGAAGAGCTGCTAAGAGATTTTTGCTGTGATAGTGTAAGAGATCTACCGCATGTAGTTAAGGATTTAAATGTGGGTAGAGATCTCGTAATATGGTTAGAGAGAAGTATTTCAGGGTATTGTCACTGTGAGAGACTAACTCCCCACACCAGAGAATGAATGCTGTTGGTAATGGCTGGGTACAGAGAGCTGTGTTATCTGGCAGTTTCATCATCAAATAGCGACTGAAGCCATAAGATCAATGGAGTTAACTGTAGACGTGGCTTTAAGAAGCACAGAAGATGCTTCAGGGAAGCTGGACATAGAAGTGAACTTGGTTTGAGTGATTGCAACTTTATCTACTTAACTTAACCTAGTTTAATGTGTAGACCAGCAACTGTCAAGCCTATAGAGAAACTGAAGAAGCTTTTTGGTGAAGTGAGGAGCTTGGATATGGAGGAGGACATGAAATTCAGTGAAGCTACAGGGGTAAATATTAGCATCTCAAATAACAGGAAAAGCCTCCACCTAGGAAATGACCTCAGAGCTGATGATTCACCTGATCGTTGCATTAAGCTATGGTGAGCAAACGTAGAACCTCTGAGAGGTATGGGCAAAACATCAGTTTGTAAAGGAAGGTATATCTTGAGGATCAGGAAGTCCAGGGCTAAGGCAGGGGCTACCAACTCAGCAGACAAGGTGACATCTTGCAAAGGGTATTAAAACAGATAACAGAAGGTGCTTTGGTCACATGAAAAGGAGAAACAGCCAGTCTCAAAAAAGAAGGAATTGGACCACTGTGCATAGGGACAGGGAGTTGAGTAAAGATGATCTGGGTATGATCCCTGAACTGTAGGAATTATTTCTTATAAGGATGACACTGAAAACAATACACAGGTCACAGAATCGTATAGGTTGGAAAAGACCTTTAAGATCATCGAGTCCAACCGTAAAGATATATGGGGTGGGAACGAAACTTTAACACCTTGAATTTGAGTCTGGTAATCTGTAGCCCAGAGTGCTGAAACATGCAACACTTGAAATCTGAACTCTGTTAGCAGAAGTTTAACTACTGCTGTAAGCAAGCAATGGCATCACCTAACTGGAGAACAAGAAAGGTGGTTTCTGTGGGTTGGCAGGAAGATGCTTACTATATATAGGTGCTTGGAGAACCAGCACTAGAGTTGGTGACCCCAAAGGGCCTTTCCAGTCTTATAATTCTCACAGCACTAACTTCATTATGATGTGAATTACTGCTTTGACAACTACTTGCTATAGACAAATTGTATATTAAGGTAAAATTTTGATATAGTGTCTTAGTTATAAATTTTAATAATAAAAAACCAAACTACATGTGGGGGAACTTGCTCATACTCAGTGTTGCTACCTAAGGCTGTTTATTTTAGTTAATGATTTTGATTCTAATGGAATTTAGCCTGATGGAATTTCACTTTAATTTTTATGGAGGCCCAAATGCAAGCAAACAGCATGGGTTTCAGGAGAACAGTCTTGGGCATAATCCTTGTCATTAGTAACACCTGGTTGTGGTTCAGTTCTTTTGTTTTGACACAGCATGTACACAAAATATTGGCAGGTGAATGCTAATGTGTTTGGGGGATGCAGCTCCTTCAGATACTGTAAAACTGCCATGGGGAGCAGCCATTCAGTTGTTTCTCCCAAATGGAGTTAAAATCAGGTGCTTGCTCAGGTATCAGTCTCTAGGCTGAATTTTATAAAACACATTCTGTCTTTACAAACTTAACTTAAAAAACACCCCCAAACCATCCTTTTCAGCTTCCTTCTGGGAGTATATTGTAAGTGACCAATGTCCTAAGACCTTAAGCAAAAAAAACTGTAAAAAAGTTGGTGCCAATCTAACCGTCCTATTTCTAAGATTTGTGTGTATCCTCCAGGGACCAGTGTTGTCTGAGCAGTTTGTGAATGCTAAGGGTAAAGTCAGGCTGCCAAAGAATTCATCTGCAAACAGTGTTCTGTTAGATCTCCTGTTCCCATCTGGGAATCTCATTCAGTTACACCATAACTGATATTCTAAATAGTTCTTTTACTCTTTCTTAATGCTCACAATCAGCTTATTTCTGTCTCCTAGATATTAAGCTTTTCTCTGGTTTGTAAAGTAAGTAAAAACTTAAGTGACACAATAGTAATATTTTCATTAAAACTCTCTTTCAAACTAGACCAATCCTGCTTCATTATTTGGTGCAGGAAAACACAGGTGCTGTTTTTCCTGGGAGCTTATCACTTGCTTATCACTAGTATGGTGGGATTATTTTAATTTTTTTTTTTTAAACAAAAACAAGTAGTTACTGAATCCACTACAAATATGCTGCTGTTTTATTTTTTAGTTTCTCTTTTGGTGAATATGTTAGACTTCTGAAGTTGAACAATGATATCTGTTAGTATTAGTTTTTAGCTCAATGCCTTTTGGGGCAAGCTTGTGCTCAGTCCTGCTTGACAGGTAGCCATGTTCCAGTTGGTTGATTGCTTGCAATCCTGTAACTTAAATTGAAACTACCAGAAAAGACATCGAGGCTGTGCAATTGCTTCTGGCATGGTTAGTCAGCAACTCTTGTTCTAGAGTGCATCTCACTTAAACTAAACCTGAACAGGGAGTGTAGAAACCTGAGTCATTCAGGAGACTATACAGATGACTTCAGTGCTTTTGTTGACTGAGAGAAGCACATGCTAGCCAAAGGAAAAGCACACAAGTTGTCTTATTCTATCTGTAATTCCTGCTTTTTCTTCTGTTTGTTACCAGAGTACTTGTGTCTTCTAGCAGATGTTACCTTGCCGTGACCAGGCTGTATGATTTGACCTAATAACTTCAGCAAGCTTCTAGTCATTTAAGTGACCTTTACCTGTGCATAAAATGTCTGAGCAGCTGCTGCATGTGCTTTGTGTCTTGGAAGAAATTATTCTGTAAAGAGGTGTATCTTATTTTCAAAATAAAAATAAAAGAACAACTTGTCCACTCATCTGTTTTCTGAATTAGTTTTAAGGTTTGGGGTTTTTTTGGGGGTGGGTTTGTTCTTTGGCTTGGGTGTTTTTTGCACTGAAGCTTTTCTTATAAACTAGTTGAACTATTGGTTTGTCAGCAAAGTACCAACTGTGACTCCTGGCAGGCTTAATACTTTATCTGTCTCTTCCTGCCTTCTGATGCAAGGATATGGCTTTCATTATGCATATTTTCTTAATCTTTGACAGCTGGGGGCATATATGAGTTGAAGTCTCTGTTTTGTGTAAAATTAAGTAGTGTGGGTTTTGCATATTTATTAAATTAAGGCATTTCCACTAATTAATGTATTTCTGAACCTCACAGAACTTGAAAGAAGAGTAATTTATGCTTGGAAGCCTCCTTTCTTCTCTGCCCAGTAGTATTTATATTCCATATCTAAAAATTCTGAAAATTTGATGGATTTTTTTTTTTTCTCCCTGATCAGGCACAGATTCAGGAGTAGGGATGCTGTCTCTTCTGATCATAAACCAGTGAAAATTTGAGGAGAAATCTGTAACCTGCAGGGAACTCCTTAAAGGAAAGGCACTGAAGCACAATTTAACAGAATACATCTTCTGAGAGAGAGTTGCAAACACAGTAACTCACTCGCTCCAGTACTTGGCATCCAAGCTGCTTTTTTTACCAATAAAATAAAGGCTGTAACAGAATATTGGAGAGAAGTGGCAGTTTACTGTTTAGTTCACCTCTTGGTTGGGGAACCAGGTTGCCTGACAGAGTTGTCTGTGTTGCCAGTGTCAGGAGGATAAACCTTTCATGATCTCTGTGATTTGAAATAAGAGATTTTGTTTCTGTCCTCACTGCTCAGTTCACAGCAGCTGCTGAGCAGAAACTTAGGTGAATCTTCAGCAACATGTCTGTGTTGGTCAGCCTTTTAAAAAAGGAAGAAATAGATGTTAGAGGATTTCTCCTAGCTGTACATTTTAGCAACTGGTTTTAGTGTTTGGATGGTAAGTGTGTATAGGTGGAGCTGTTCTATAGAATCAGGGAAGTTGGCTACATTCTCGGTTGCCTTTTTGTTTAAAAGGTGTTTTGTTACACAAATAGTATCAAATCCATTTCTCCATCACCACACTCTGCTTCCCCACTCCCCTTGGAAAGCAAACTTTGGACAAAGGCATCATCTCTTGGTTTGTAAACACACACTGAAGTCTTGTTATGTTGTGCTTGTTTTCCCACTTCTCAAGAAAAATGTAAATGATCCAGACCAAACAGTCAGAGGTGATGTTCCTCTGCCTGTGCTAGGTCAGACCAAAGCTAGGAGGGATTACACAGTCAACTAATGTTTGTGTATCTACCCTTGAGGAATGGTGGTAGTAATCGCCTCCTTCAGTTTATAGTATTTACAACTACAATTTTGTTGGAAATTGTATTGTAAATCAAATAAACTTAGCTTTGTGTGTCTCTGGACAAGATAATGAATTTGCAGATCATCTGAGCAGGAAGATGCTAATTCACGTGAATTAGGAGGCATTCTAATTCATTCTCAAGACATCTGGCAAAATGGAAATCCAAGGGATAGATCAATTTGCTACCACAGGTGACAGAATAGAATAATTGAATCATTCTCCCTCCGCCCCGCCCCCCCCCCCCCCCCCCCCCCCCCCCCGAGAATAATCCAAGAGTGATACTAGTTGCTTTTTAGATGTGGTTGATTGCTGCAGTGAGCATACCTTCCCTTTGTTTGATGTGTTTCCCAAGGCCTTGAGAAAGGCAAGGCAACTTGTCCTGTGGGCATTTAGAGTGGTCAAATTGAAGAAAGCTCTTTGCTACATGAACGGGAACCACAATGTAAAAGTGGGTTGTTTTATCTCCATTTTGATGAACTATTAAAAATTAATAAACTCTTATTGTGTCCATTCCATTTATACTGGACTAATTAAAAGCAAATCAACCTCTCGGTTCAGTTGAGGTAAACTTAGTGGTACTGTTGGCTTGCTGCTGAGGCTATCTGGGTTCTTCCACAGTTGTCTCAGTCAAACAGGTGATGGATTTTTGAAGGACTGTTTCAGGTACTAAGTCAGAAAAATTCTGCCCTTAGGTGCAACCTTAGTTCTTTGGGTACTGATGGAAATCTGCGCTATGTTCCTGCTCTCTGCCAGTTACCAAGGAAAGTGATATTTTGTAGTGGCTCTTCTTCCTGGCAGCAGAGCAGTTCTCTGGTCAGCCGAGCCCTCCATTCACATCAAGCAATAACAAAATGTTATCTTCCATTTACTGTGAATGCTGTCTCAGCTTTTATGTCTGTTGGTGCATGAAGGTACTCACTGTGTTTCCATCACATAATTCTTGAAGGGAATACACTGGTACATAAAGCACTCTCTTCCCTGGTCCAGTGGAACAATGTTTATATGTAAACCAGTGGTTTGTTTTCCCTGGCAGAAAGACAAAGCATAAAGTAATAACTTAAGTCTCTTGTCTCTCAACAGCCCCTGAGGCTGAAGGAATCTCTCAGCTGCAATAACCACCTTAACTCAGCAGGGCTCTGCTGCAAGGAGATGGAGCCCAAGTGGACCCTGCTCTGGGCTCTCTGCAGTTACAGCAGAGGCTGTCGAGGTGCTGCTGAGTGCCGGTGGGTCCCTGGGGGAGCTCCTGTGCAATTATCCTTCCTCTGAGCTAGTTCAGGAAAATCTTTTCCTTCTGAACACAATTTAGCTCTGAATGTATGAGAATGCAGTGGAATGTTTCTTTTTAAACCTGTCTCAGGCTGGAAATACCAAGGTGACATGCCAAATCCTTGTAACAGGCTCAGGAAATCATTAAACTGCTGTTTTATCTAGCTCTTTCTTAGAGTTATGAAGGGATGAGAAGAGTTTCATGGCACAGTCAGTACTGCTGTTCTGCTATGTCATGTGCAATTGCATTTAATGGCATACTTCTGATGCTGCTGGGCTTTTATAGGGATCATGTGAAACAAAACAGTGACTGAGTTAAAATCAGGGGTCGGGTCACTGCATGGCCTCTGCTTCCTCCAGCCTGGAGCACCTTTTGGATTCAGGTAGTCGCCCTCAAGTGGGAGGTGAGGATGAGCAGGGGCTGTGCATGTAAAATGTTTTGATTTCCAGGGGAGGGAAAGGTACCTGTGTGTCAGGGTGGGTTACCCTAGGAACAGAACAGTGCTTGTTAGATGTGCTAGTCTTGCACCACTTGCCAGCCTCTCATGGATTTTTATAAATAGCTTTCAAGAAGTGAGTAGATGGTGTTGAGTTTCTGGCTCTGAAGTGAGTATGTGTGCTATAGCTGTTGGTGCAGAGTTCAGACAGCAAAATTGTTACCAAAGGCTCAGTTATAGAAAAATGTAACAGACCTGAAGGGCTGGAGTACCACCTAGCCAGCGCTTTCCTCCCAGAAGGGATTCCCTCCCTTCTGCGTGCATGCTGCAGGGTGCACAGGCTGTGAATTTGGTGTGTTGACTTAGTCTTGGGTAGTGTGAGCCTTTTGCTGTGGTCTCTTAATTCTGTTGCTTAAGCAACCTTTGCACCTAGCGCTGTGTATCACTGTGCGCTGAAGTCTGAGCACCTGGAAAAGGTGAGAAAAGCACAGAGTGAAATGGAAATATGAATCGATTTTGCTGTTCAGCTGGGGACAGTTACTGTAGAAGTTAGAGTGCATGGCCTGCTAACATTAAAACACATTAACACTGCATTTGTGTTTTACAGGGAAGAGGAAGCTATTTGTCAAATTGCTGATCGTGAAAATGCATTTTGAATGCTCTTTCAGCATTGCATTTCTTTTTAAAAGCACTAATTAAACTGCATCCTTTCATTCTTCTAATTTCTCCCACAGCCTATCCATGGTACTTTATTGGCCTCTGTGCAAGGATGTAGATTTTGTTGTAGCGTGGTGAGTGACCAGCTTGTAAGTCATGTGCTGGATTTAGTTATCTTTTGGCCATCTGCTCAAGCACTCCCTGTGTCTGCACCCCTCTGATTTGCAAGCACGTGTTAAAGGTGAGCTCAAATCTGCGGGTGTTCAGAACACCCAAGTTCCCTTAAACTGAATATGAGCATGTTCCCATTTAGGAGGTTTGAGTAATGTGTTGTCTGAACCTCGCAGTAATTTGACATGCTCAATTTTAATTCTCTGGCTGGTGTATGGTGTACCCAGTCAGGGAAAAAAAAATATTGTTTGGACGGATTGAAAAATAAGTGGATAGTAAGAATTTATCTGTAAAACTGAATTTAAGAATACTCTGATATATGCTCTGCTGTTGTTTTTCCACCTTCCCACAATGATTCTGGACCTTTTTTTGCAATCTCTGCTTGTATCTTTTCTTTCCTAGTCTTTAGGAGTCTGACTCTCCAGCCTTTTGTAACTGACAGCTGTAGAGCCTCTGGAATACTGTTGTGTGGTGGTTGGTGTTTGGTTTGTGGTGTGTGTGTTGTTTTGTTTTGTCGGGGTTTTTTGGGGTTTTTTTTTGTTGCAGGCAAGACTTCAACTTTTTTTTTTTTTCTTGTCTCTTTATTTAGAGTAACACCAAAATAGTGAGAGATTCCCAAAGAAAAATTTCTGGATGAATTGAATTTTTACATAAATTTTCATTCCTTTCGTATCTATCTAATTTGCATCTGGTTATTTCAGTGCAGCCTGTCTGCTTTCTAATAGCTGTTATAAGTGCTCCTTGAATTGAGGTGCAATAGGTGTGTCTCTGATATGCCAAAGTCTTTTTTTAGTGATTAAATAAATCTCTGCTTGCACAGAGAGAGCAGGTGCATCTCACTGTGCAGTGCTCACACATGGCAGTGCAAAGCTCTAGGTCTCGCTTTCCTTTCTAATTTTCTGTTGGTTTTCATTCCCTCCCTGCTGGCCTTCCCATACAGTGTTGCAGTGGCATAGGAGGATTATGGCTCAGCATAGTTAAATGTTTGCCTCTGAATGGCTGGGCTTTCTGTGCTGCTCAGTTTGCTGAGAGCAGCCATTTGAAACTGAATGAAACTTAAAATTTTCAGTTAGTTTAAAAATGCGGCTTTCCCAGAGCTCAGAAGTGCCTGTGGGATAAATGGGAGTGACTCAGGAAATCTCTCATCTAGACCTTTGACTTATTTTGTCTTCAGGTTTTTACTTTGTGGCAATACAGAAGCAACTGTATCTCTAAAACTTGGTATTGCTGAGTGCTCTAGAGAATGGTTTCTTCTTGTGATAGTACATTTTATAAAATAAAAATCTGTGTTTCGCATGGCTTGATTTCAGCCTGCCATCCTCCTGCCCACAGAGTAGCAATGAGTTTTCAGTTTTTGTTGCAACACGGAGTAATTAACTGTTAATGCATCAGGTGTCTTCACTGCTTTGTTGCTCCTTTGTATGCTTTCTTGGACACTTGGCATATAGGAGCTCTAGCGAGACAGAACGAGCAGGTGTGGGTACAAAAGCTTCCCCAGGGAAGCTAACCTATTGTGCCTTTCCAAAGCTGTGGTCCTTTGGCAGTGGCATGGTGCATGCTGTTCTGCATACTGCACCTGACCTGTGAATTCCTTGGGCTGATGAACAGGCTGGGTCTTGGCAGGGTCTAATGGCTCTTTCCAGCTCTGAACTCCCAGACACTCACCCTGTTGTATGGGGAACCCTGCGGTCTCATGATCAGTCCTGATCCTGAGATGTCACAGGAGCTGTACCTTTGCCATGATTTTTGCACACCTCTAGGAAGTGCGTTCCAGTGAGCTAACAAAATAAAAACATGTCCAAGTCATTTTTCATGGGAACTTTTTGGACATGCTGTGTTAACTCGAAGAAAGAGCGAGTTACTGGTGAGATAAGACTCCCATGTTTGTGATCCAGCTCTTATTTATGAGCCCTGCTTCTGCAACTGAAGGTGTAATTTGTTACATGTGGGTTGTCTGGGGGTATGGGGTTCATTCCTGACAGATACTGTAACCGAAGTAGTTAATTGATAACTTTTGTAATCAAGGGGGGGGGGGAGAATAACATAGAATAGAGCATAATAAATCATGGTTATGAACAATGCTGCTATGTTCCCAGTACAGCCCCAGCCCATCTTGACAATAGGTCGAGGACTAGCTGACCCACTAGAACAGTTGGTTTGTACTAGAATAGGAATAGGGGTAGCCAAGCATCAATCATATTGTTAGAAACCATGGACCATGGAGAGGGAAATGGGTTACATCAGCCAGGTGGGATTGCGCATGTGCAGAAAAAGGGGCCAACAAGGGGACACACCTGCACGACCACCAGAGACCACCAGAGACCCCCACAGAAGCCCCTCGGAGCTCAAGGACGCATGTGTGATGGCCACGCAAATATGATAATTAGTTCTGGGAAATAGAATGAATATGCATGATAATTCCAGGAAATTTGATGTATATGTATGTGATTGAAGAATATAAGTTTTGGTTGATGCGAACTGTGGTATGCACGCTAGGAGGAGCGATCCCCCGTGCATCGAGCGCTGCAATAAAGAATGCCTGCTTCTTAATACTACATTGGTGTTAAGGAGTTTGATTCCCGATTTCGGTGACAGTTTTGGCGACCCAGATGGGACCCTGCTTCTGAATATCAACGGATCCGAGGGATCGCAGGACCTCCAGCCGGCACCGAGGGATTCTCGGGGAGAACCTCCGATCCCCGGACCGAAGAATTCTGAGCAAGATCCCTAGAACAAGGTAATAAGGCATTCTTTTAACGGGTAACAGAACTTTAGGTAGGACGTGGGGTTAGAGTCCCACCAAAGGTAGGACGTGGGTTAGAGTCCCACCAAGCCTGCTCGTAAGGCGCGGCGAAAGCTACGCAGGGTTGGGCTAAGAGGTACCTCGGTTGGTAAGTCTCTGCTAGGCGAAAGCCTGTGGAGCGGGGCCCAAGGGGGAGTCTTCGACGGGGGGTTGAAGTCTCCAAGGTTGGGATTTCTGGCAGGGGGCTGGAATCCCAGAGGGAGCTTCAACAAGGGTTGGGGTCCCTCTGACTATTGCCTGTGATAGTGCACAATCACAACCACTAGTCGTTTGGAAGATGGGTACATTTCTGAGTAAGAAACCCATCCCACAAAGAACACCTTTGGGATGTATTTTAAAACATCTGGGGGGTGATCCTTTGACTCGGAAACAATTAATTGAATATTGCAATAATTGGTGGCCAATGTATACTTTGGAAGGTGGGGAGAAATGGACGGAAAATGGAACGTTACGATATAATACCATCTTGCAATTAATGCTATTTTGTAAAAGGGAAGGAAAGTGGGATGAGATGGCATATGTGGATTTGTTTTTTACGCTGCGAAATCATCCAGAGTGGCAGAAACAGTGTGAGATACATCCACAAAATTCAATGATAATGGCTTTGAAGGGGGAAAAATCTGATGGGGATTCGAGAAAGCGCTGCCCTACTTGCAGTATTAGTAAAAGATGTTTAAAACATAGATCCGAGGAAGATGATATTGATTTATTGGTTGCACCCCACCGGAGATGGGGAAATTATCGAGGGGATCACATCTTGGAGACCGATAATGCTTCTGCTCCTCCTACAGAAGGGGAAGCAGAGGGATTTAGCCCAATTTCAGGAAGGACACGAGGAAGGAGAGGAGAGGCTGGACCAGCTTTTCTCCAAGCCCCTCTTCGAGAGGCAGTGGGGAATGATGGTCCGGTGGTGGTAAAAGTCCCTTTCTCGATAACTGATTTAAGATCATGGAAAGAAACCGCAGGCACCTATCGGGAGGATCCCGAAAGGGTAGCCAAGGTGGTTGAAACAATAATTAGAACACAAGATCCTGATTGGAATGATTTACAAGTAATATTGGATACTTTACTTGATGATACTGAAAAGAAAATGGTATTACATACTGCTAGAAAACAGGTGGAGGGAGCTCATGCTAATGGGGATTTACAGGGAACGGTGGACCAGAATTTTCCATCCGCAAATCCTGAGTGGGACCCTAATCAACCGGGACCCAGAGGAATGCTAACTAGATATCAGAAGTGGATTTTATTCGGAGTTAGACATGCTATGCCAAAAGCGATAAATTGGTCAAAAATTTATGAAGTAAGACAAGACGTAAATGAGTCCCCTTCAGCCTTTATGGAAAGACTGAAGGTGACTGCTAGAAAATATACTAATTTGGACCCAGACAAACCAGAAGAAGCGATACAATTGGCTTCCATATTTATGGGTCAATCGGCCCCAGACATTAGAAAGAAACTTCAGAAATTGGAGGGACCTGAATCTAGAGATTTGGGCAAAATGCTTGAAATAGCTTGGACTGTATATAATAACAGAGAAAAAGAAAAAGAAATGAGGCAAGCAAGAAGGGATGGAAAATTACTGGCGGTTCTGACTGAAAATAATAGGAGAGGTAGAGGAAGAGGACGAGGGATGAATATTGGTGAAAGGGGATTTGAAAGGAGGGTAACTCCCAGATTGGCAGAAGATCAATGCGCTATCTGTAAGGGGCGTGGGCATTGGAAAAGGGAATGTCCCAAATTGAGAGAATTAGATCCTTCGCTACAGGCAATTAAGTTGATGACTTTGGACGATGAATCATGAAGGAGACCGGGGGAATCAACCCTAGCTGAACCCCTGGTTACATTGAGGCTAGGGAATGAAGAAATAGAATTTTTGATAGATACAGGGGCTACTTATTCGGTATTAAATACATGTAAAGGGAGACTTAGTCAGGAATCAGTAGATGTTGTTGGTGCGACAGGGCAAAAGGAAAACCGACCCTTTTTAAAACCGTTAAAATTTAAATTGGGAAAACAGTGGGTGACTCACCAGTTTTTGTACATGCCAGAATGTCCGTTACCTTTGCTAGGACGAGATTTATTAAGTAAATTAGAGGCGGAAATAACTTTTAAAGATGGGGAGATCAAATTACTAGTACCAGAATCAAAAGCCATGAAGGCAAGAATGTTTATGTTACAGGATTCCCCTAATGAAGAACGGATTCCAGAAGAAGTAGAGAGTGCTGTAACCCCTTTGGTATGGGCAAGTGGAGTTCCAGGGCGATCTAAATTGGCAGAGCCGGTAAAAGTGACTTTAAAACCTGGAGCCAAGCCGGTAAGACAAAAACAATACCCTATTAAGTGGGAGGCTCGAAAGGGGTTGGAGGGGTTAATTATAAAATTTTTAGAATATGGGCTTTTAGTAGAATGTGAATCTGAATTTAATACTCCTATATTACCGGTCAGGAAATCAGGAAGCAAAGATTATCGGATAGTCCAGGATTTAAGGGCTATAAATCAAATAGTTCAAGATATACACCCAGTAGCGGCTAATCCATACACTTTGCTGACCGCTTTGAAAGAGAAACATAGATGGTTTACTGTACTGGATTTAAAGGATGCCTTTTTCTGCATACCTCTGGATATAGAAAGTCAAAACATATTTGCCTTCGAGTGGGAAAGCCCTGCTACAGGACGGAAGATGCAATTGACATGGACTGTACTTCCACAGGGATTTAAAAATAGCCCTACAATATTTGGGAATCAATTGGCAAAGGAATTAGAGGTATGGAAAAGACAGAATCAAGGAGAAGGTGTATTGTTGCAGTATGTGGATGACATTTTGGTAGCAGCAGAAAGCAAAGAAAAATGTTTTGAGATGACTATTAGTCTATTGAATTTCCTGGGCCAGGGAGGATATAGTCTCCAGAAACAATGCTCAAATCGGGAAAGAAGCAGTAATTTATTTGGGATTTGAGATATCTCAAGGACAGAGACAACTAAGGAGTGAAAGAAAAGAAGCCATTTGTCAAATTCCTGAACCTAATAGTCCAAAGGAACTCAGAGCCTTTTTGGGTATGATCGGATGGTGTCGACTCTGGATCCTGAATTATGGGCTATATGTGAAACCATTATATGAAGCCCTAAAAGAATCCAAAGATCAGTATCTGACTTGGACACCTGAATGTCAGAAGTCATTCAGAGAACTTAAAAAGGCATTAATGATGGCCCCTGCATTGGGTTTACCTGATCTAACCAAACCTTTTGAGCTATTCGTGCATGAAAGGCAACACCTGGCCCTTGGAGCGTTGACGCAACGGTTGGGATCCTGGAAGCGGCCGGTGGGGTATTTCTCTAAGCAACTTGACAACGTGAGTAAAGGATGGCCAGGATGCTTGCGTGCTGTGGCAGCAACAGTATTGCTGATTCAAGAAGCTCGAAAATTGACTATGGGCCAAAAGATAATAGTATATGTACCACATATGGTAATGACTGTTTTGGAGCAAAAGGGGGGTCATTGGTTATCCCCTAGCAGAATGTTGAAATATCAGGTTGTTCTATTGGAACAAGATGATGTGGAATTAAAAACCACAGCAATTGCAAACCCGGCCATGTTTTTATCGACGGAAAATCCTATGGGGAATTTAGAACATGATTGCCTGCTAACTATTGAGCAAGTCTATTCTAGCAGACCGGATCTGAAGGACGAACCGTTGCCTAATCCTGATCTGGAACTGTTTACGGATGGAAGCAGCTTTGTGCAAGAAGGAAGACGAATGGCTGGATATGCTGTCGTCACCACCAACAAGATATTGGAGTCAGGGACACTGCCTGCAAATACCTCAGCGCAGAAAGCAGAATTAATGGCATTAAAGCAGGCTCTACGAATGGCAGAAGGAAAAAGGGTAAACATATGGACTGATTCCAAATATGCGTTTGGTGTGATTCATGCTCATGGAGCTATCTGGAAAGAGAGAGGACTGCTATCGGCCCAGGGATCACCGATAAAGCATAAAGAGGAGATTCTCCAACTTCTGGAAGATGTGCAGAAACCAAAGGAGGTGGCGGTAATGCATTGTAAGGCTCACCAATTTGGACAGACGGCTGTAAATATAGGTAACCGACTGGCGGATAAAGCTGTAAAAGAGGCTGCAGAGCGAGGTATCCTTGCACTAGTACCAGTAAAACAGATGAAACTCCCAAATTTGAAGCCAAAATATAATAAATTGGATGAACAATTGGCGGAACAATTAGAAGCATCTCAAAATACAGAAGGGTGGTGGGTAACGCCGGAAAAACAGGTAATAGTGACCCCGCAAGTTATGTTAGAACTTGCAAGGGAAAGGCATGAGCAAACACATTGGGGTGTAGATGCTATGGTTTCTAGTTTAAAACCATCTGTGGTATGTGTAGGGATGACAGGAATAATTAAATCAGTAATAGCTAAGTGTCCAATTTGCCTTAAAAATAATCCCTTGAATCAAAGGAAAGCACCCTTGGGAGTTACGAAACAGGGTAATTCCCCAGGGGATTACTGGCAGGTTGATTTTTCTGAGTTACCTAGACAAAGTGGATATAAGTACTTATTGGTACTAATTGATACATTTTCTGGATGGCCGGAGGCTTTTCCTTGTCGCACTAACAAAGCAAGAGAAGTAGTTAAAATATTGCTAAAAGAAATAATACCAAGATTTGGGGTACCAATAGGCATGTCTTCAGATAGAGGACCCCATTTTATAGCAGAAGTAGCTCAACAAGTGAGTAGAATCTTAGGAATACAGTGGGATTTACATACTCCCTGGAGACCACAGTCAAGTGGGAAAATTGAAAGAATGAATCAGACATTGAAGAGACAAATTAGTAAAATCTGTCAAGAGGCGTCTTTAAAATGGCCACAGGCCTTACCATTAGCTCTTTTAAGGATTAGGATTCAACCAAGATCTAGGGATGGTATAAGTCCATACGAAATCTTGTATGGCAAACCTTACCAGACTCCTCTAATCCCAGGGGATATGAAAGCGGTGGGGGAAACGGATTTAAAAATGTATTTGATTTCTCTAGGAAAGACCCTCGAAGCACTTCGGAAGTACATTGTGCTGACTAGATCGCTTGCCTTGGATACACCTGTACATCAGTATCAGCCGGGTGACTTGGTGTATATAAGAACTTGGAATTCTGAACCGTTGCAGGAGAAGTGGAAAGGACCCTTCCAAGTACTGTTAACAACCTATACTGCAGTTAAAGTGGAAGGGGTGGAACCGTGGATACATTATACTCGAGTGAAGAGGGCTCCTTCGTGGAAGATTATCAATAGGGACCCCAAGACCGCAAAGTTGACTTTAAAATATGTTTAAACAAAGGAGTTACTATCATGGAATGGGAGGGGCATGGATTTTAATCTGGAAACTGATGATGATGGGAGCATTGTTTGGAATAAGGGAAGATCGATCAGAAGTGAGGGCGGAAAGGGGGGATCCGTTGTCAATAGAAGCGGAACAATTAATATACCTCCCAAGAAAGACCCCGGAAGAGAATTTGATGGTGGGGTTAATAAAAGAATTTGCTAACTTACAGAATATAACCCAGATAACTGCATGCCTCCCAATTCCAAGAGCGGTGGGTGAATCAATCCCATGGGGAATTTTGACAACAAATTTGAGTAGTGAAAAATCCAACAATGACAGTGCTTCTTGTGAGCAAGTTCCCGTTGTTGGATGGCAAGAGCAAATAAAATATGTCAAAAAGAAATGGAAAACCCCTGGGAATAGAGCAGATTGTGAAAAACTATTAAATTATGTTTTCATTAAGATAGGGAGATATCACAATGTAGGTTGGTGTTCTTATGATGAGCCAATTAGGAAGAATGTCAGTCGAATGATTATGGAATGGAAATGTAAAGAGACTAACCGAACCGAACAAGAGATGGTTTTATGGGAATCAGTATGGTCAATGGCTATCTTATCACAATTTCAGTATATGGCTAACGCCTCTTGGTGTTTTACTTGGGATGGAATGACCTTTGCGGCTTTTCCATCAGTTAATGACAAGGGGAGTACATCCTGAGAAAAAGAGAGTATTGTATTTTGGTGGAATTGTAAAAAGATATATAATTGTAGTACAGTTAGTAAAGCAATTCAGAATGTTCCACCTCTGGCCGCCGCATTGAAATATGGATGTTTATGTAGAGGACTTAGAAGTGATTTACAATTAACTGATGCATATAAGCCCAAGAGGGGGACAATATTCAGTTGTAGAAAATCTACAATCCAGAGCCCAGGACACTTAGTTTGGGCAATGAGTGATGGAACCTGGTCCACTCATTTACAATTGGATGGGAAGGTAAAACAAATTACTCTGGGGATGCCAACATTATGTCCAATTTGGAAGGAAGCTCCTTTTAAAGGAAGCTTGGAAAATTTAAAATTGGAATGGATAAAGAGATCACAAATAGATGATAATGCAGAATGGAATGAACCTTCGACTGGAGTAAAAATTGGATGGGCTCTGGAGTCTCTGTTGACCCCCTTATCAACTTATAAGAATAAAGCCTGGTTGTATAAATTGACTGGTCAAGTAGAAAGATTGGCTAATGTAACCAGGAAAGGATTTAAACAACTAAACTTGCAGTTACAAGCAACCTCGAGGATGACTCTGCAAAATCGGATGGCCTTGGATATGCTCTTATTAAAGGAACATGGAGTTTGTGGGTACTTGAGAGAGAGAATAGACCATTGTTGTATACACATCCCAAATGTCACTCAGGATGTTGAGCATGATTTGGATTTACTGGGACAAATAGAAAAGGATACTCAAGAAATGCAACATGATATGCAGGAGAGTTGGCTCGACAAAATTTTTAGTGGATTGGGATGGAACTTGAGCTCCTGGATAAAGTCCTTAATTAGCACTGGACTACTATTATTGATAATATTTTTGATACTATCGCTTATTTATTATTGTTTAAAGAAAGAACTCACTAGCAGAACTACTTTCAATCGGATGATTATACAAACAGTGGCTAAAAGACCGGATTTAAGTGATTCAGTGACAACGCTCCCACCATCATATAGTGAAGGATAGATCATTGAATTGGATTCCAATTGTTATTAGTTAAGGAAATAATGAACTAGCATATAGTGAAGTTTTTAAGATGGAAGTATTGAAAAAATGATTATTTCAAAACTTCCAAAGGGGGGGAAATGTAACCGAAGTAGTTAATTGATAACTTTTGTAATCAATGGGGGGGGGGAATAACATAGAATAGAGCATAATAAATCATGGTTATGAACAATGCTGCTATGTTCCCAGTACAGCCCCAGCCCATCTTGACAATAGGTCAAGGACTAGCTGACCCACTAGAACAGTTGGTTTGTACTAGAATAGGAATAGGGGTAGCCAAGCATCAATCATATTGTTAGAAACCATGGACCATGGAGAGGGAAATGGGTTACATCAGCCAGGTGGGATTGCGCATGTGCAGAAAAAGGGGCCAACAAGGGGACACACCTGCACGACCACCAGAGACCACCGGAGACCCCCACAGAAGCCCCTCGGAGCTCAAGGACGCATGTGTGATGGCCACGCAAATATGATAATTAGTTCTGGGAAATAGAATGAATATGCATGATAATTCCAGGAAATTTGATGTATATGTATGTGATTGAAGAATATAAGTTTTGGTTGATGCGAACTGTGGTATGCACGCTAGGAGGAGCGATCCCCCGTGCATCGAGCGCTGCAATAAAGAATGCCTGCTTCTTAATATTACATTGGTGTTAAGGAGTTTGATTCCCGATTTCGGTGACAATACTAAAGATACAAGACTACATTTTTGTTACGTGGGTCCGTAGTAGGCTTGTGGTCTTCTTTTAACCTCACTGCTGCCCCAGGATATCCCTGTCGCAGCAAGCCCTGGGACAGCTCCTGCTGAAGCCCCACATGGGCACTCTTTGGCGTGCCAAGGTAGTGTAGGGTTTGCTGCCTTTCATCTGTTGCCGTGAAAAGCCGAAATCAGGACTCAATAGTTGGGATGACTGTTAAGCAGGTATTCTTTATTGCAGCGCTGGGCAGCACTGGGGAGCGCTCCGCCAGGTTAGCACAGCACATCAGTTCATATACAGAAAAATCATACATATTCATCAGATTTCCTGAAAAGGGCAGTTTTATGGTGATGAGTTCCCGGAATTCATTTACATAGTCCAAGCATGCGCAGTAAAATTAGGGTTAGGGTCTTTTCACCCTCCCGGTGGTCTTCCATAGTCTTCCTCACGTTGTCCACTAGTTGAACTTTGGGCTTCCTTTCTCCATATATAGTCACTGAGTTAGCTCATCAGTCCTTCGGCCTCGGAATGTTACAAGGGGGTCGATTTAAGCTAGTTCTTTGGTGCTTATCTTTGGCACAAACCTCCTGAGTTCCTGTTATCAGTGATTTAATTAGGAAGCCTAAGGAGCTTGCTCAAGGCCTGTTTAGTCCTATCAGGTAAGAAGTCACAGGAAATGTCCCACCATCAACTCTGCTCAGCAGGTAACCAAAACTATCTTTGCAGGGGAAGAGAACAAAAGAGAACAAGGATGCGAGTGAAACTAAAAAAATGCAAGTCTATGTCTTAGTCAGGGATTGTCAGGGATTTAACCCTTTCATTCCCCCCTTTTCTTTTTGAGGGCTTGTAGCTTACTTGCTACAGTCCTCAATATACAGTCTTATTACGTCCGAAATGAAGCTTATTACACAAAAACTACAATAAAATCAATAAAATCACTATTTAAAATAGTAAGGCTCTTTAACTACGACTAGTAAAATATTTCAAAACTTTTTAGGCCTAAAAGGGTGTTATCCTTAATTATTTTACGTTTGCAAAATTCATAATATTTCATCCTTTTCAAGGGTCTGAGTAAAATACCTTCCCGTTTCTTCTTGATGCCTAATCTTGTTTCTTTTCCAATCACTGTACGTCTCTGCTAAATTCCGGTGACACCAAAGAAAACACTTAAGAAATACACAAACAAATATTCCTAAAATCACCAAAGTAATTAATCCAATGAATAATTGTTTCAACCATCCAAAGTTGGGAAGCCAAGAAGTCAATTTATCCCATAAATCTCAAAGCCCCAATGAAGTATCATCCGAAGATACTTCCTGGAATATTCGTGCTTTCTCCCAGAGTGCATTTAGATCTGCTTCTATCTGCTTATCTTTATTGATATATGCACAGCAACTGGTATTAATGATCATACATACACCTCCTTCTTTGGCAGTCAATAAGTCTAATGCCATTCGATTTTGCAACACAACCTTACTAAGGGAAGATACTTCCGTCTGTAAATTTTTATCTTCTCGTTTAGCCCGTTTCCAGGACGTTCTCAAAATATCTCTAGGTATTTGGGACTGATTATTAACTAAATGACCTATGGTACACATTCCCTTCCATCCTGCAGGGAGTTGCTTTCTGCTGATACCATCACCATACAGCCACCAATACCCATCGGGTAGTTTGCAGGGTCTGGCGGTGGCTGTGAGATTAGTTCCATAAAATGATCTTTTGCTTACCCATCCAACCGATGTATTTCTACTGGCATCCCACTTGGTAGGGCTATAGGTTTCATGTTCAGTCCCGTCAAATTCCAAGTTCCTACTTCTACCGCAGTCTTGTTGATCCAATAATCATTCCACCCGTTCCTACAGGAACAGGCAACTATTATTGCTAACTAGAATCTGGGTGTTATTTTTCTTTTTTTTTTTTAGTATCTGTAGGTCAAATCTTGGTCCGATCTCATAGCTTGAATTATCATAACTACAGTATCCTCCATCTTGTCTTTTCCAAAACTCGGGCCAAGTATTATTGTCACAATTCCAATGAGTCGACCCCATGCCGTACAAAGGGAGTCTCATGTTACCTCTCGGTAGGGCAGTACAAATCCAACAATCCTTAGCCCCTGCGGCATTCGCTATCATCTGAATCGCATTATAATACAAGTTCTCCTTCCAAGCATCTACTGATAAGCTTAAAGTCAATAAAGTTATCATCGTAAGCGTAATTTCAAATCTCCAACACTTTCAATGGTCCATCGCAGTTCAGAAGCTTTCTTTACTTGGGAGGAATGGATCCAAGCTGTCTGCTCTTTAATCTTGATTGCAGTGAAAGTGGTTAGCAACACCTGATAAGGTCCATTCCACTTCTCCTCCTATGGGTCACCTGAAAAATTCTTAACATAAACCCAATCTCCAGGGCTAAATGGGTGGATCGGGTGACCTAACCCTTTTGCTCTGGTTCCCAAAACACTCTTATTAATCTTTTCCAATTGTTTTCCTAAGGATATAACATAATTTTGTAAATAATTATTTCCCAGCTGATTCAAATCTTCCCCTTGATATTTGGCCTGATATGGCCTCCCATATAATATCTCAAAAGGGCTCAGATTTTCTTTGGCCCTAGGTTTTACATGTATCCGAAGTAGTGCAACAGGTAGTGCTTGATACCAATATAGGTTTGCTTCTTGACATATTTTAGCTATCTGTTGTTTTATCATGTTGTTCATTTTTTCTACTTGCCTGCTGGCTTGTGGTCTGTAGGGTGTGTGTAATTGCCAATTGATTCCTAATAGCTTGCTGACCTGTTGCACTACTTATGCACAAAAATGTGTACCCCTATCTGATGAAATGACCGCAGGTACCCCGAATCAAGGTATTATTTCATTTAATAATACCTTAGTTACTTCTCTTGCTTTGTTTGTCCTACAAGGGAATACCTCTAGCCACCCAGAAAAGGTGTCTGTAAGTACCAATAAGTATCTGTACCCCCCTTTTCTTGGAAGTTCAGAGAAATCAATTTGCCAGTGGTCCCCTGGTACATTTCCTCTCCCAATACTTCCTAATTGTGCCCGGTTACCTGTATTGGGATCATTTTTCAAACATATTTCACATTGCTGAGTTACCTGTGAAACTGTAGTATACAAATTTCTCCCTATTAATTTTTTATTTAAAAACTTATACAGGGAATCTGCCCCCCAATGTGTCTTATTGTGTTCTTCTTTAACGACTCCCCATACCTGTTTGGCAGGAATTACAATCCTGCCATCACTCAAGTGGGCCCATCCTTTGGAGGGAACCTGCCCTCCCATTTCTTCTATTAATTCTTTATCAGCCCTAGAATATTCAACATTTTCTTGGTCACCTAGACTCCTACTTCTATTATCCGGAATTAAGGTTAAAATCTTTTGCATTCTCTCCGCCGCCTGTTTAGCCTCATAATCAGCCAACCTGTTACCTTTTTCCTGGTCAGTGTTACCCTTCAGGTGTCCTTGGCAGTGCGTGATGGTGACTTTGGTTGGCAGTTGGACTGCTTCTGATAGGTGAAGGATTTCCTCAGCATGCTTGATCTGTCTCCCTTGTGCGGTTAGTAGTCCTCGTTCCTTCCAAATTGCTCCGTGAGTGTGGACGACTCCAAAGGCATATTTGGAGTCTGTCCATATATTTATCTTTTTCCCTTTTGCCAATTCCAGGGCCCTAGTCAGGGCAATAATTTCAGCCTTTTGAGCTGATGTTCCAGCATGTAATGATTGAGATTCAATTACTTTGCTTGCTGTTGTCACCGTGTACCCAGCCTTTCGAATACCTTGTCGGACGAAGCTGCTTCCATCCGTGAACCAGGAGTCTTGTGCATCTTCCAGGGGTTCTTCTTTTAAATCTGGTCTGCTAGAATATACAGTCTCTATGGTTTCCAAACAGTCATGTATGAATGATTCAGATGTCACCCCACTGAGGAAAGAAGCTGGGTTTGTAACATTAGTCACTTCAATACTAACATCATCTGGTTCAACTAGAATAGCCTGGTATTGTAAAAATTGGGATGGAGAAAGCCAATGATTTCCTTTTTGTTCTAGTACGGCTGATACTGTGTGTGAAACCAGCACTGTGATTTTTTTGGCCTAAGGTAAATTTCCGGGCCTCTTGGATATTTAGTACTACAGCCGCCACAGCTCATAGGCACCCTGGCCACCCTTTGCTTACTTCATCAAGTTGCTTAGAAACGTAGGCCACAGCTCTTTTGTAGAGTCCCAGTCATTGAGCTAGGACTCCCAGAGCTATACCTTGTTTTTCATGGGAAAACAGCCAGAAGGGTTTAGTAACGTCAGGTAGGCCCAGGGCTGGGGCCTTCATCAGTTCTTTTTTAAGTGTTTTGAATGCATTTTGAGCTTCTCTGGACCAAATCAATTGAGTGGGATTGTTTTTCAAAAGTTCATATTAATTGTAAATCCATAATCGACACCAACCTGCCATTCCCAAGAAGGTCCTAAGTTCCTTTACCATTTGAGGGAGGGGGATTCTGCAGATGGCTTCTTTTCGTTCCGTTCCTAATTCTCGTTGTCCTCCATCGTATCCAAGGTAGGTTACTTGCTGTTGCACCATCTGAGCTTTCTGTTGAGAGACTCGATACCCATTCAGGCCCAAAAAGTTCAACAAATTAATAGTCCATTGAATACAATCAGACTTTGTTTCAGTTGCTATTAATAAGTGATCCACACACTGTAGAAGAGTCCCGTCTCTGGAGGGAGGATCCTATGTCTCAAGTTCTCGTGCTAATTGGTTCCCAAAGATGGTTGGACTGTTCTTAAAACCTTGGGGTAACACTGTCCAGGTAAGTTGGGTTTTCCTACCAGTAGTAGGACTTTCCCATTCAAATGCCAATAGGTTTTGTCTCTCCTTGGCCAGAGGCAAGCAGAAGAATGCATCTTTCAAATCTAATACTGTAAACCATACTTGTAATTTAGTAAGTAAAGTATAAGGATTGGCCACCACAGGGTGTAAATCTTTAAAATTGAGTGGTTTTAGAAAGAACACCTTTTCCTGTTGGCCAGTAGCTCCCACTATAGTCACAAAGTCTTTACTCACAGGTATCAATTCTTGATTTAAAACAGAGAAAGAAGCACCTGTGTCTACTAAGAATTCTACTTCTTTCTCTTGTCTCCCCAGTCCTCCTCTACTTTCAGAGAGCCTTCCCCTTCCTCGTCCTCTAAATCCCTCTCTATTCACCGTTCCGCTCTGTTTCAAGGCTGCCTCCGTGCGGCGGGAGGTTAACACCACAATCCTTCTGCCACTCCGGGCGATTCCGCAAAGTAGAAAAAACATATCCGCATACATAACCTCATCTCATTTTCCTTCTCTCCGTAAGAACAACATTAACTGCAATATAGTATTGTAATTTAAAGATCCGTTAAAGGGCCACTTTTCACCATCTTCTAATTTGTACAGGGGCCACCACCGATTACAATATTTGATGAGTGTTTTCTTATTCACACTCCCACCTGGTTGTCCCCCTATCTCTTTCCAATGTGCTAAGATACATCCTAGGGGGCTTTTCTTTACAAGACCACCACTTTGCTGTCCCCCCATTCTACCTTATTGATTCTGTACTTCCGTTATTCTCCCACAGATTATTTTAATAATCTCAACCTGTCACACTTTATCCTTCCACTCTGACCACATTCCACAATTCTCACATTGAATATCTCATCCAAATACAACCCATAAATTTTGGTCACAAATAAAACAATTTATGAGGAAAAGCGGTTCACATTCATTTTCAGGATGAGACACACAGGTCTCCAGGTTTTCCACACTCACTTTGCAGTCACACCATGTCTCAGTCACTCACCAGTCACACCAGAGTTAACTCAGCTCATTCACACTTAGTTGCCGATTTCACAGTGCCCGACGAATATATCCAAATTTAATACCAATAAACCAATATCCGAGTTCGGTGCCAGTAAACCCGTACCGCCAACAGTACAAAACTCATGCCGGTTTCATAAGTGTACCAATACCAAAAGGCACGTTATTGCAGAAGTACAAGGCTTAACCCGTGCCTGTACCAACGTACTAAATACCAAATGTATACCCTCAGGCACTAGTAGCCTGGTATACGGCGCTCAGGGTAGGACGTCTCCTACGACTTACGAGAACCTTCCAAATGACCGGTCCCAAATTCCAAAACAGAAAAGATTTAAAGAATACCTTTTTTCCTTTAGATGGTCCTTGTCTGCTCCCGCAGTGATCCGACTGAGGCGAGGAGTCCCTCTGGGAAATCCCGGGGGTACCCTAGGGAGTCCTGTTCTCAGCGGGTCCTGCAGCCGAGCAGAGCGGGTCCCATCTGGGGTGCCAAACTGTTGCCGTGAGAAGCCGAAATCAGGACTCAATAGTCGGGATGACTATTAAGCAGGTATTCTTTATTGCAGCGCTGGGCAGCACTGGGGAGCGCTCCGCCAGGTTAGCACAGCACATCAGTTCATATACAGAAAAATCATACATATTCATCAGATTTCCTGAAAAGGGCAGTTTTATGGTGATGAGTTCCCGGAATTCATTTACATAGTCCAAGCATGCGCAGTAAAATTAGGGTTAGGGTCTTTTCACCCTCCCGGTGGTCTTCCATAGTCTTCCTCACGTTGTCCACTAGTTGAACTTTGGGCTTCCTTTCTCCATATATAGTCATTGAGTTAGCTCATCAGTCCTTCGGCCTCGGAATGTTACAAGGGGGTCGATTTAAGCTAGTTCTTTGGTGCTTATCTTTGGCACAAACCTCCTGAGTTCCTGTTATCAGTGATTTAATTAGGAAGCCTAAGGAGCTTGCTCAAGGCCTGTTTAGTCCTATCAGGTAAGAAGTCACAGGAAATGTCCCACCATCAACTCTGCTCAGCAGGTAACCAAAACTATCTTTGCAGGGGAAGAGAACAAAAGAGAACAAGGATGCGAGTGAAACTAAAAAAATGCAAGTCTATGTCTTAGTCAGGGATTGTCAGGGATTTAACCCTTTCATTCCCATGCTCTGCCAGGTGCACAAGAAGCTGGGAGGGGGCACAGCCAGGATAGTTGATCCAAACTGACCACAGGGCTATTCCATACCATATGATGTCATGCTCAGTATATGAGCTGGGGGGAGTTAGCTGGGGGGTAGCGATCGCTGCTCGCTGACGTGCTGGGCGTCGGTCGGCGGTTGGGGAGCGGTTGTATCACTTGGGGTTTTTTCCTGGGTTTTGTTCCTCTCTCGCTCTCTTGTTGTTTTCCTTCTCATTACAATTTTTATTATTAGTAGTAGTTTCAGTTATTAAACTGTTCTTATCTCAACCCACGAGTTTTCTTACATTTGCTCTTCCGATTCTCTCCCTATCCCACTGAGGTGGGGGGAGGGTGAGCGAGCGGCTGTGTGCTACTTCATTGCCGGCTCGGGCTACACCACACAACACTAGCTAATGTTACAGTGCATTTCACTAATTATATTTTTCTTTAGCTCTACCCTGTATCTAGCCAAGTAAGAAATAAACATGGAGCTGTTCTTCTGTCTTTTAGAAGTCTTCCACCAGTGACTTCCTAGTTTCTGCTCCCATAACATGTTTTGTCAGTCTTGTTCTCCTGTCTTTGATAAAATCATAAGTTTTTTTGGCATCAGCAGTGTTGACTGACTTCCTCACACTGTGAGTATTGGATGTCTCAATTATTTGGGGTTATTCTCAGAGGTGTGATAAGATAACTGTGAATTAACTAAACTTTTGTATGCTACTAAAAGAAAGATTAGTGTCCTAAATAGCTTTCTTTTATTCCCTAATTTTGTGTGTTTGGAAGGGTGCTTAGTCATTGGTCAGTCAGAGATTTAGGGGGGTTGTGCAGAGGGTATTTCAGCTGTTTCTCTGGAATATTGGTGTGTGGTGTTTTTGTTTTAAAAGGGACTTGTATTCATGGAGCTCCCTCCCTCCCTGTACTTCATCCTTCCTATGCTGTCTTCTTTGAAATCATGTTAGCATCCTTATAGGCAGGCTTGGGCCAGCGTTGATGATGTTTCCAACCAAACTCTGTTAGCTTGGTGATGTCATGAAAAATATACTTCTAATTGTAAACTTACAACAGCAACTAAGAAGGAAGCAGCAGAAACAGCATGTTGGTAGCTAGAAGACTTTTTCCTGGTGAGAGCTTCTTGCAAGAAGAGCACTGTAGCCCAGAGCCTTGCTAGTTGGGCAGCAGATGCTTTAGCAAAGGGACATCTTGTGCTGCTGACCTGGTTTCATTTTAGGAAAGGGAAAGACTTAAAGAAGTAGGGTAGATGTTCAAGGCACTCTTTGCACTTCAGACTGTCAGACCAGTTCTTGACTGTTGAGTGTTTCAGCAGCAGAAAGTATTTTTAAGTGGGAAAAACAAGGTTATGAAAGCTCTCAAACTGAAGACTTAATATTGCTAACTTGTTGTCTTAAAAATATGCACATTTCTAATGTAATTTTAAGAGGTGAGGGCAATAGGATGGACTACTAATGACCTGCAAAGTTGCACTTAAATCATTGCTCAAAAGCTTTTGAGTTTTTAGCATGGAGAGCTATAGAAGAGCCTCAGAAAAATGCCCTAGTGTCCTTTTGAGATTCCCCCCCCCCTTGTTACTTCAATAGTCCTCTCTAACCTTCTATGCATTTTTAATTATAAAGTTTCAGAAAGAGTACATGGTTGTCAGAAGTGACCGATGATTCAGTAGGCAATGGAATATTGGGGTCCAAGACTTAAGAAAATAAGTTGTTAGAAGCTTTTGTGAAAAGCAATTTAAATGGATGCAGGGTGGGGAAGGTGAGTTGCAAAGGTCCTGGTGTGGAGCTGGCAGAGATATCTTCTGGACTTGGACTGAAAGTCATGCCTTCAGTTAGTACACTTTCTTCTCTTCTACCCTGTTATAAAAATAGACAAAAACTGTGAGAAGTTCCGTGGCTTATTTTGGAGAAGTAGTGGGGGTTTTGGGATATAGAACCTTACATGAACCTCCTTCTTCATGAGTACCTGAGTGTGGTGCACTTACTGCTTTTGTCCATGTTTTTGCTCAAGCTTTTGGAGGATAACTAAGCTTAGGGACTGTACCCCAGCTCCCAGTGGCTGATGACACATCACTGCTAAAAAAGCAGGAGGCAATTTCAACTGAATGCAACCTTTTGAGAGGAGCTCCTGCTGTGCTTTGGGACCTTAAACAACAAAAAACACACTTCCGAAAGTGCATTCATCCAGCCACCTGTAATATTTTTGCTGTTCGCTTTCCTTCCTGTCCTGAAAGAAAGTTGCCAGAGGTTAAAATGTGACTAGTAGAGCTGGTGTGACAGGACTGCGCAAAGTGGTTTTGAGATCAGTATGTTAAAAGCTATACATGTTCTGCTCTGCAGCAGTGGTATAACTTCTGGAGGCAGGAGGAGGGAGTAATAACAGAGTTTCCAGGAGGCAGTTTGTTTCAGAGAAGTGGGTTCTCTGAACACATCTTGCTATCTCCTTTCTTAGTTTTCCACACTCTTTGTAAAATCCTACTGTGCGATGTGACTGTCCAATAGGTTTTCTTCTTATGCTCCTTATATGCATGAATATTCAATTATTAAACATGAACAGCATGCTTCTGTCCTGCCCTTCAGTCTTACCCCCAGTCTCTACACAGTGGGTCCAGCGACAAAGAAACAGTTTTCATCCCTTGAGAGCTCTTTGGTACATGTGAAATTTCTCAAACTGGGATAAAAAAAAAAGACTAACTACTTGTGTTTATTGTTATGTATCTTGTTATTAATTAACTGATCTTCAGAGACTGAGGTTAAGCTACAACTTTCCTTATGGAGGGCTTGGTGTATCATCTGTTTGAAGAAGATAGTGCTTGAACTTATTCCTCAACACACATGGTGTGATATTTTGCTGAAACATGGGTTGTAATGCCTGACCCCTCCTTTTGAAGGGATGCTGCATCCCCAAAGCTGCTTCTGCAAGTTCTTGTCAGTCTCTTCCTTAAATTTTAAGTGTCAAGTATGTTAATCAATGGGATCATCACTGTGTGCAGGCACTTCACAGTATACTTTTTTGCCAAAATAATGTGTGCTATAAGCCACATATGAGCCAGGTTTTGGTGCTTTTAATCAGGCTGAGCAATGTCTTCATTTGTGAACACTTCTGTTAAACGAAGTGAGATTGCTCATAGGGTAGGTGCAATTCAGCATGAATAAGAGTTTCTGGAGTTGGCCCTTATTTATGAGTCAGTTCTTGCTGAGGATTTCTACTTGATATTAACATCTATGGATGCTGTAGGTGCATGGCACATACATCAGAGAAACAACGTGTTCCTGCCTCATCAACGTTTGTGGTAGCTGGAGCCTTGCATCCTTTAAACATGTCATTGGGGAGGCATTTTGTGTGATGACCTCTAAGAGATTTCCTCATGCTAAACACCAGCAAGAACTGGGAGAAATTCTGGTGCCAGCTTTTATAAACAGATATGCTGTAAATGTTTGATTAACATTTAAGCTAATCAATTTTTAGATGTCGCTTAGAGATACTGTGGTTCGTATGGGAAATCTTCATTTGATAGTGCAGAGATGGGATGCAATGACTGGTTAACAAGTCCAGATAGTGAGTGCTTCTGCAACAGTCCGATCAGGGAATTCAGAAATCTCTGAGCCCATTGGCTGGTCAGAGTCGCTCATCTGGAGAAGCTGCATCCTGCTTCCTGCTGCCTGATAACCGTAACTGTGTAAGTCTTTGCACACCCTGATATTTATCCCAATATTAGTGAATTACTGGATTCACTATTGTTTTGACCCAGATAATTGTAGTACTGATTTGTATTGTTACTATACTGTCGTGGTGAGATAAATTGCTTATCCCTAAAACTGTTGGTCTGGTATCTGTTACCATATCCTGAACCTGTAAGTCAGTTGGGCTGCCTTAAACACCTACAAGTGCTTATAATGATTATGCAGCCACAGCTGGAAGAACTTTGCATCATACTAGAGTTATTTAGGCTTTACCTTAAATGAGAGTTATATCTGATGGGAAGAAATTAGTTGAACAGCAAAGTGAGGTATTAGAAAGTTCTTGTGAAACAGTGTTTCTGTCTCAGCAAAATAAATTATCGTGCATTAGATGGTAATGGCTCAAGTGTTCAGCAATGACATTGCTAATCTGAGTAATAGCTCGTTACCTTTCTGAGGATGGTGTGTGCCTTGTGATCTACAAATAGATCAGCTGTTGCTCACAGACTGGAAGTGTGGTGCTTTTCAGAGGGGTTTGTCACTTTGGCATATCAAATCATTTTTGTGTAGCACATCCTGAGTGTTTCTCCTAAGCACTGAACTGTATTAAAATTGATGGACATTGTGCTTTTAATAAAGCCAAATAAAGCAATACATGATTGCTATTCATTTCTATCCAATTGACTAGAGACTGCCAAGAACTATGCAGCATTTAGACTACTAAAAAGTAGGAGGCTTAACTCTGTTTTTGGTGTGGACAATCAAGTTGAATTGACTGTACTTAAGAGAGTAGAGCCAGGCTTTCTCAAGTGGTTTGTATTTTGCAGACATGTTTTCTGCTGGGGATTGTTTTCTGCTCTTCCATCCACTTTAGGGCACTGATATAACCTTGCTCAGTTGGGAAGGAACTGAAAAGATCACTAAGAACAAGCTTTACATTGGATTAAAAAAAATGGAAATTGAATTGGAGGCATGGGATGTGCCAGTGGAAGTAAAAGGTGTTCCCTGATGCTGCATTCCATCTGCTTGGAATTTCAGCAGTTAAAATTTGGTGTGGTGTTCTGGGGGTTTTTTTGTGTGGTTTTTTTTTGTGTGTGGTGGGTTTTTTGTTGTTTTTTTTTGTTTGGTGGGGTGTTGGGTTTTTTGTTTTTGTTTTTTTTAAAGGATCTGGCATGAAAACAGCACTTTCACTTTATTGCTCAGCCTCATGGTGAATGGCTGTGTAGGACACATACCATTGAATAACTTACCAGAGGGGGCTTTAATTTGATTGTCCTTTTTAGACAGGCTTTTGGTGGTGGAGAGAGTGAATAATGGCTGGCCTTTATTTTCCTTTGTTTCAAGCATGTTAATGGTGCACTCCACTGCTGTATGGTGTATTTCACTTTAAGCTTGCAAAGATAACCTTGCATTCTGCACAAACACAGCCATACACCACTACTGTATTTTTGATACCTTTCCTCACTGTAACTGTGTTCTCTTTTTATGAAGGGTTAGCAAGCAGAAGTGTTTCTGCAGGGAGAGGGACTCATTGGAAAGGGGCTTTTTCCTATGTGAAGGTTATCATTAGTGTTGACTACCAAACTGAACAAGCTTATGTACCTGTGTGTGTTAAATGTAGCAATTTTTCCCCTATAAGAAGTAGTATAATTGTTTATAAGCAGAGCTGCTCTCCCAGTTCTTCTGATTTTCCTACTGAGTGTTTTTCATTAGTTTCTCTTAACTTAAATGGATACTTTTAAAAAAAAACACAAACAAACAAAAACTTAAAACAAACAAACAAAAAACCCAAAATCAAACCTAAAAAAAAAAAAAGTCCAGAACCCTAGAGCACTGGTTAAGGATGCTGAGAGGAGATAGTATTACAGCTTAAAGATGGAAAACTTTCCAGGAAAGAGCTCTTTTCCATAAAGAAATGCTTTGGGTGGGTTCCCCCCCCCCCCCCCCAACATCTAAATGTTCATTTTGGCAGCAGCAAAGAACCTGAAAGTTTGAGTGTTGAGGTGTTGTGGGTTTTGGGTTTTTTTGTTTGTTTGAAAAATGTCAATCTGCTTATTAGGAATGACCGAAGAGAAATAAACTCCTATGATAGGAACTGGGAAAGGAGGGTGTGGAGGTGATTGCTGGAATTCCTTGGTACATACTTAAGAGAACTGGAGGTTATAACCAGCTACCAGGTGGAGATCCATCCATAGCAGAAATAGCCTTTATTGTAGTTCTTTAAAAACTAAATGGGCTTCACTGTCCCAGCAAGGCACCTTTAGAGAGCTGTGCCTTTAACTGCTTTTGTTTCTTAGCCTTTGAAGATGCTGACAGTGCTGTGGATGATCGAGATAGTGACTATTGCAGTGAGAGAAGTAACAGCGTTCCTCCTCCATACCACATGACTGCACAGCCCAATGCCTCTGTGCACCAGTTCACTGTACCGTCACGCCTGCAGCAGCAAGGGGTCTTGTGGGAATCCTGTGCTGGCTCCCTACAAAATCATGATCTGGATTATCAGGAGCATGTGGCCATCAGGTGGGTGCTGTCTTCCAGGTAGCTCTTCTTTTCCCATTGATTTTCCACAGCAGACCCTGAAGGTGCCATGCTAGCAGAGGAGGGCAGCTCAAGGGCTCTAAAAGGCTTCTGATAGG
Source organism: Ciconia maguari (assembly GCA_017639555.1). Taxonomy (NCBI): domain Eukaryota; kingdom Metazoa; phylum Chordata; class Aves; order Ciconiiformes; family Ciconiidae; genus Ciconia; species Ciconia maguari. The sequence continues at coordinate 5,732,856 of JAGFVN010000081.1, forward strand.
AAGTTGTTATATGTTTTGATAACACTGGGACTCAACTGTGAACCAGGAAAAACCCATAAGGCTATGTGTTACACCAGATCCTGCAGTTTAGTGAATTACCTTTTAAAGATATGCTCAACTGTGAGAGGTCATTTATTCTTGGTTGTACTTTCACCTTACCTCTTGAAGGCCAGAACACTGGGTAATAGGTTGTTCTGGTACCAATGTATGGGTGCGCCTCCAAAGCCAGTGAAACATAGTCTAGCAGAGTTATCCTATTAGGAGTTTCCTTTTTCTTGGGGCAGATTTATTTTCTGTTTCAGATTAGCTCCTGTTCTTCTAACAGCTCTGCCAAAACAGCATAGTCAAGAAGAAAGTCTTTAACTGATTAGTTTGGGGTTTTTGTTATCATGTAGCACTGTTGAATAGTGTGTTTTCTCTTTGGTTTCCTTTGGGCTGTATGAAAGATAGTTTGCTTGATCTATATTAGCTTTTTGACCATAAATCAGTAGTTTAACAACCACTTTTATGTTATTTAAGTATTAAGCATTACAGCATTAACTTACTGGGATCAGTGGTTGTGAACTAGAGCTGGTCGTGCTGGGACCTGTAGACACATAACAAAAATGCTGTTCCAAATAAAAGATGAGTTAAGTGTAAGGGGAAAGCAGAAGAACTTGGACAGTGTTGGTCAGCTTGGTAAGAGTGGGTGTGTAGAACAGGGTATGCTGCTGCTGCTTCTGCCTCTGGTGTGGAAGGAAGAGGCAGTTGCTTAAACACTGTCACAGTTAGAGGTGCAGGGTTTTATATGTATTATAACTGATTTGTTCTACCTCATCCCTCTTGGTAAGAATATTCTTGTTTCCTGCAGCCTGAATTCAGTTTCCTGAATTCAGTTGCCCCCATGGGTGTATGGCTGAGGCTAAATTGTGACTTTTTTTGCCTTATGGTCTTTAATGGTAAAAGCTGAAGTTTAATGGTAACATTTAATATTGTCACTGTTATTGGGATTTCATGCAGCAAGAGGCAAATGTGTTAGCAAGTCACATTTACTGCAATGTGACATGTCCTTCTTAGTGCTTTTTTCCTAGTCCATTAAAGGCCTAATGTAAGCAAGGTACACCCTTTTCCATGCTATTCTGTACCACTGGTTTGCAGTGATAAAATTGCTGGAGATCTTAGTGGGAGTTTGGGAAGATGAGCTGAAGCTTTTTCTTCATGGAAGAACCAAGCTGAACAGTGGTATTGGGCCCCCAGGCTGGGGAAGCCAGTGGTGGCTGGGTGTTTTTGCAGTTATGTGACTTCTTGGGGTGGTGTTGACAATAAAAGTAATCTTTCATGGCTCACCTTGCTTGGAGGCAGGGGGACTGTGAACTTTTAGCTGTATCTAATGGATAAATGTGTTTGTATCATGACTTTCCAAAGAAACATTTCTGGTTTGAATTGTTAAAGAATACCAAGATGGAATATGTGTATTTTTTGATTTCCTGAAGGTATTGATATGAAAGAATCTGGATTAATAAGTTTACTTAAAAACTAAGAGCTTTGTAGCCTGCTCTGGTCTAAAATTTACCTTCACTCCAGGAAGTCCGAGATGGTGATTGATTCCCTCTGAGCATTCCTGTTACCCTGTGCATTTTCCACATGCCCAGCAAGATTTTTTTGCTACATACTTAATCTTAAAACTTAGAAAATGTAAATAAGCTCTCCAAAGAAGCTACGTGGTCTTATCTTTCTTACCAGAAAGGTATTTCTAATGAGAGCTGGCTGAAAAGAAGCATGTGGGTAGATTTTAAATATTTTTCAAAACTCAGTTGTAGCTGAGTATTCTGAAAACAAATTGTATTTTACTTTTGCTCCTAGCAGCTCTAAGTGCTGTGGACCAGGCAGCCACCTGATGAAATCAGTGTTCCTGGCAGACTTTGGTTCATGATTGCTGAGGGAATGACAGCTTTGTAGGAGGCTGTCCTGGGCAGACCCAAAGGATCCAGACAAGGTTCTGCTAGAACCTGTCTTGAATTGGGCAAAAAGTTGTCTATGCCAAAATGCTTCAATTGAAACTGGCTGTATTAACACCTGGGTTTTTCTCTAACAACATTTGGGTTTGGCTGGAAAAGTTCTGCTCCTCTTTATCAGCTGTTACACGTGATTGTGTTCCTTTGATAGAAGGACATGTATTTTATTTCCCCCTCTCCTAAGCAGAACAAGTATTATTCTTGTTTGTCCTTGGAGTGTGTTTTGCTGCCAAAAGCAAGTTTGACTTCAGAATAGCAGACATCTTCTCCTTGGATTTTTTTAAGCACTAACTTTTCTTTGCAATGTTCATTTTGTGTAACCGTGTGTCCTCCATGTCTCCCTGCTCTTGCTCTATTTACTTGCAAGGTGATATGACAGCACAGATTAGGGCCACGAAGATGATCAGAGGGCTGGAACACCTCCCCTATGAGGACAGGCTGAGAGAGTTGGGGTTGTTTATCCTGGAGAAGAGAAGGCTCCGGGGAGACCTTATAGCAGCCTTCCAGTACTTAAAGGGGGCCTACAGGAAAGATGGGGAGGGACTCTTTATTAGGGCATGTAGTGATAGGACAAGGGGTAATGGTTTTAAACTGAAAGAGGGTAGATTTAGATTAGATATTAGGAAGAAATGCTTTGCTGTGAGGGTGGTGAGGCACTGGAACAGGTTGCCCAGAGAAGTTGTGGATGCCCCCTCCTTGGAAGTGTTCAAGGCCAGGCTGGATGGGGCTTTGAGCAACCTGATCCTAGTGGAAGGTATCCCTGCCCATGGCAGGGAACTAGTTGGAACTAGATGATCTTTAAGGTCCTTTCCAATCCAAACCATTCTCTGATTCTCTTGTGAGTGGCCGAACTGACCTAGAGTCCACATCTGAATCTAGTCAAATGACAAGCTGCCAGTGCTTGCTAGAGAGCAGGCGCTCTCTAGATCTGTCTGATAGGTGGGTTAACCTCTTTGCAGCCTGTGTGCTTGTCTCCTTGCTGTTGCTGCTGTGAAGTGGTCTTGTGATACATTTAAGCTGATATTCGCTGTTTGCCTTGGCTCTCTGTGGTAGTTTAATGCTGGGCTGATGTTGTCATCTTTTTCTCTCAGGTGTTGGACTTCTTGTCACTGCTTTCTTTCTAGTAAAAGAAATGCTTTGTAGAGTAGCAGGGGAAACATGGGGGGGAGGAGCTCAATTAGAAAGAAAAGTAATTTCTTTTATGCCTAAATTAGTCAATTGTTGGTTCAGCATTTACAGCTAATGGCTCTTCATGCATTCATGTAGCTCCCATTGCTTTCAGCTGAGACTTAGAAGGGCTTGATCTCCCATGGTGGCCCTGGGAGTCTTTTCAATTTTGTTAGCTTTTTTAAAGAAAATTATTTCCATTACTAGTTTAAAATTGCAAGCAAGAAGTGTAGTAAGTGTTCTAAACTGTGTACAACAGGGCTCATTTAAAGTAATGAGTATCTTTCCAATTAGTGTAAGTTGGCTAATACTGGTGGAAATGAAGCACTAAACCAGTAGTAGTGAAAATGCAATGACCTATTTCTCTTTCAGGGCTATCCTATCAGCATCCTATATTGGGGTGCCTCAGGCAACTCTCAAGGTGAAGACTTCTTGTATTAGCAGTATCCATACAATGCCCATGTGCCCTTTGCCCTTTCCCTTCTCTTGCTCTGCTCTTATGGGGTCAGGGCATGCGTGCCCTCATGCTCCTTAGTTCTCAATGATGAATGATGTGAGACAAAGCTGTTGTGCATCTTTCAGATTAGCATTTTGATTTTTTTTTTTTTCCCATCCACTTTCTACCTGTTTATTTCTATGTAGGTTGTCAGGAACTCTTCTTGCGAGATTTAGATAAAGAGGAAGCTTTCTTGCTACTAGCTTTCAGGTTGGTGAGCAGTTGACATAATCCTTCTGACTGAGGGCTAGGAATTAATCCTGAAATCCCAAGGGTCATTTACTTGGGTTTCTAGGAAGCTTCAGATGGTTTGATAGCAAAACTAGCTGCTTTAATCCATTCTCCTACAATGGACAAGTATGGATTGCTGGATCTGTTTAGATGCATTATAAATGGGAATTACAGAGCCTGAAAAGCATCTGAGGCTTATGATGGGCTAATATCCATTGCCAATGTTTTGGTTTGCCTTCTGACCCAGTAACAGCACCAAGGATCTTCATTTTGTGTTGGTAGGAGCCCCCTGAGGGGAGAAAGTCACTCTGTGCCCACATGTGGGCAGCAGGCTGGAGGGCAAGTTTCCCTGGCAGAGCATCTGCAGAGAGAGTGCATTAGCTGCAGTGAGAGCACTCCCAGCAAAGAGGAGTGGTGGAGTAGCTGGAACTCTTCATGTTGCTGATGTGCACAGTTTGCATTTTGTCCCCTGTCCCCACTTCCCTGGAGTCCAATGATTCCTGAGTCTTTGTATGCTGATTCTGCTCTTTAGCCACCCTTGGGAGAAACAAAGTGCCTGTGTGCTTTATGAATGCTGCTAAAACAAAGTCTGCAGCCTAGAGTGACTAAAATACACATATAGCATAGTGGAATGGTGTGCATGGGCGCTGTATCTCAAAGTAGCCCTGTTACTGTAATAAGTGACTTTTTTCAGCATGCCTAAAAAAGTAACAGCAGAGTACTGGTACAGCCAAGGCTGTGTGCCCTCACTTGATCACAAAAAGCTGTTCTCCTTCAAACAGGCACTTCTAAATTTTGTGCAACTGTAACCAGTGGAATATCATAACTCATGCTGCTTTTTTTGACTATTTGATTGAAATGTAATGGTAGTAGATTGACAGGTTTTCAGTTCTGTTACCTCTGTATGTTTTTCATTTTAATTTTTCTGTCCTTTCTAAAACTTTTTTAAAAAAACTGTTATTTCCCCTTCCTTTTTTTTTTTTTTTTTTGCTGCCTCTCTTCCTTTCCTTCCCCTCCCCTTTATTTCTCATCTTAGAAAAGGATCTCTAGCTAGAAATGAAAGAGTCAGGATCATTCCATTTAACTCTGAAGATGGAGAAGAACAGGAGAGCTAGGAAAACTGCTAATAGAGGAAATCTTAGAAAAAGAGTCATAAAAATAGAAGTTGGCAGGAAACAAACATAAAGATGCAAACTCTCTCAAAAAGAGAAAATTTCAATCACTGTGAAAGATCAAGGTGCTGCCAAAATGTGTGTGTGGAGTCAGGGTCTGTAGATGTCCCTAGGTATCCTCAGGAATATGATACAATAGATAGGAGAAGGAAAAAGAAACTGATACAATTTTGAAGAGAGTGAACAAATAAGCCTGCAAAGTAATGGAGGTCTGCAGTTTCCTAGGGAGAAAAAAGTTTATTTCAGTGGTGTGGCAACTAGTTCTGAACCTAATGATGATTTTTCAGTATACGATAGAACTGGAAAATACACCAGCAGCTCTGAAAATAAGGAACGGTTGCCTGCTTATCTCATCCTGCGTCCATACAAAAATGGCTTAATGGTTAAAAGTCGCAAGTTGCCCAACAAGCAAGGAGTGAACCATGAGGGCTCACTTCACCTCAGTAATAATGAAGACATGACACTCATAGGGCTGTCAGATAACACTTTTGTGCCCATGGATATCCTTGAGGAATTTGACAGCAGTGCTTCTGATGAGTTCCAGTACTCGCCTGTTTCAGATGATGAAATGGAGGAACTGGCTGCGCTTTCACAAATGTGGTGTGATTCTGATATCAGCCATTTGAGAGACTTCACTGTTAATTACCCTGCAAATTTGGGCTCCCAGTTAAAGGCTAGCTGTGATAAACACAAGACTAAAGGGAGCAAGCATGGTCATCCTATGCAAGACTTAACACAGTCTCCTGTTGAAGAACCCAGTAAGGAGTACATAGACATGATGGATGAATTTGTGTCTGTTAGAAACAGTTTCAGAATACTTGGCTGAAAAGGAGGAAGAGATCAGCAAATTTGGTACATTGCCAGAGACCAGAAAAAATGCTGAGAGCATGTCACTGAAGCAGAATAATGCTGATAATTCAGTAGAAGGCAGGAAGTCTGAACAGACCAAACATCCTGCTGCAGAGGAGAGTACCAAGGGCAAATCTGAATATCTCCCAGACTTGTCAGGTGTGAAGAATACAGTGAATTCCCTGTTCAGCTCTTTCACTGAAAAGGCAGGGTCAAGCACAAAGCAGCTCACAGCCTCTGTTGAAAAGCTTGTTTCTTCCACTCCAGAGAAGACAGAAACCAGAAACTCATCAGAAAGTGGAATCTCTAATGTATTTTCTAATAAGTCCAAAAGCTAGAGTTCATCTTCTGGAGTGACGGAAGATGATAAAGCTGACACCAAGTTCTCCATTCACTCTTTGCTACCATCCCAGGTGAGTGGTGATAAAAGAGCCCAGAACATAAACTCCAACAAGCCAGAAACCACTGAGATGGACAGTAAGCTTCCACACCACATCATCTCCAGCAATCACAAGCAACTACCACCAGCAAAACCAGCATTCAGTTATGAATTCTGTTCTAGGTATGTTTAATCCTTTAAAGATTTTCTCTGAGAAGGAAGTGCCAAAACAAGAAATCATAAAAGAGGAGCACACCAAGGAGGACAGCCACTCTGTGAAAGCTGATGAGGCAAACAGAAGCGAGAGGCCATCTGGACAGATGGCAGTCAGGACCAGCAGCATTGTTCTGGAGATATGGCCGAGTGTGACTAGAAGTGAGGCAGAGGTAAACGCAAATAGCACTTCTGTGTCTTCAGTCTTTGGCAGGCTCACAAACTCAGTCAGTTCCTTCAGTCTGAAAGCCAATTTTGATGGTCTCTTGGCTCCCAAGCAGCAGGATGTGCCACAGAAACAGTCAGATTTGCATCATGTTACAAATCGGCCAGATGCCACTGTAAAAGAGGGTGTGCACACTTCCAGGGAGCGGCCTCCTGCAAATCGCTCAGGGGATCAGCATACTACAAGTCATGGACTGGGAAACAAGCAAAATAGAGATAATGTGGAACTTAATTCACAGCCTCAAGATCAGGGTACAGCATCTGAAAGCTTTTTCAGTCCACTCAAAAAGTCTTTCAGTCAATTGTTGCTTCCTTCTGCCAAACAAGGGAAGAAAGAAAGTACATCCAGGCTTTTTAAAGGCCATAAGTCTGAGGAGGATATAAAACAAAATAGTTCATCAAATGAAGAACACTCGTTTCCTTTCACTGGGAAACTTCCTTTTTTCAGTGGGTCAGGTTTTTCAGAAAAGCAGGAACATATGAATGAGAAAAGAGGCTGCTTTATTCCTTCAATATTTAAATTTTCTTCTGCAGAAAATCTAGCATCTTCAAAGGACCAAAGAAGTTATCAGAGTTCTAGTGGCATTTCTTTGCTTGAAGACAGAAACAGTAATTCAGAAAATTCCATTTCATTAAAATATAGCTCTGTTCCAAATTTAGCAGACCATAAGGAGGAACTTGTACAAACAAAAAACATGAATAAAGAAAACCTATCTAGTGCCCAAGTAAATAGAAAAAAACCACTAGGAGAGTGCCTCTGCTACCTTTCAGGCTGCAGGAGAGCAGCAGAGAACTAAAAGTACTCAGGAAGAACCTAGAAATGTAAAAGGAGGATTGACAAGAGAAGGACTAAATGCACTAGACTTAAATGACAGCTCAGTTGAATCCATCTCTTCAGCCAGAGGGCCAGAAGCTGCAAGTGCAGATGATATGCAGAAGCAGCACACACCAGGTTTTCTTTCTGGGTTTCTTTGCATTTCTTCCAATGAAAACACAGTCAATAATCAAGACTTGACTATTAAAAGCGAGAGTGATGGCCAGAAAAGCACTTCTCCTCAATTATTTTGTGGCTTATTTAAATTTGCTTCAAGTGAAAACTTGTCTGAATGTAAGCAAGACATGGTGAAAACAAACTCTCTAGGCTTCATGAAGCTTTTTGATAGAGGTGAGGATTCTAGCTCAGAGAGAAAACCCAGCAACTTGGGAATGGCTTCTGACACTCAAAGCAGCACTGTAGAAAAGCAGGAAGCTTCCAGCTTCTTAAAAAAATCTCCTGCCCAAACCAAAGGAGAAACTGGATAATATGAAAACGATGGAATCTTCTGAAACTACTGACCACCTGTCTGGTGCAAGAGTAAATAAAACAGCTGAGCCTCACGTTCCCCACTGTGGGCATCCTGTGTTCCCTGATGCTCTAAATCCTCAGGACAAGGTACAGGACTTATCTGGAAAGCCTGTAAACGCTAGGCATATCACTTATCAGGATGTAGAATCTAGAGTTTTTCCAGCTCTTTTAAACAAAGGATCAAATTAATTTCTCAATTTGACTAATAAAAGCTATAACTTTACAGAGCAGTACTCAGCTTATCAGGAAACAAGAAGTCATTCTAGCTTTGAATGGGAATATGAAGTGAGGGAACTTGCTGACACTCATGAAATAGTACCAGTTTACTACGTATTAAACCAGAACTCTGTTCTGCCCCCTCAGTTCTTGGTCTGGCCTGAAAATGATTTGGTAGTGAATCTGTAAAAAGGATGGAAATGCAAATGTGATGGATTGGCAGACTAATGCCAATTTTGATGGACAGAGTTTAGATTTAAGTGTGATGTCATATGAGTCATTTGACCAGTTAATGTTTCAAGATGTTTGTTCAGAAGAAAATGATGCATGGACTGCTAATTCTCTCAATTAAAGTTATAGTAACTTTCCACCATTTGAAAGAGATGGCAGTTACCCATTAGAGTTGCCCATGGATTTAAGCTACTCCTCTGGCTGTGATGGAACTATGTGGACTCTAATTGACCAAGAGACTTTAAGTATGGATGAGAGCTTTATGTATTCATCCTATAGCCACTCCTGATACTCCTGGGTAATGATGCTTGAGCAGGGTATATGGTGGCCATCAGAAGATGGTGATTCTGGATACTACATGTACAGTGATAGCTAGTATGTATATTTGCTGCTCACTGATCCTACTGGGTGGTATGTCTACGTGTGTGTTCCCGAAACGTATTCCTATCTGGACTGCTGGGATTATAATTTTCAGATGGGTTCTGTTCCAAGAGCTGTGCTAGAAGACAACACAATTGCTGTTTGTGGTTTTAAAGTCCCTCTTGGCAGCGAAGATGAGCTGTTTTGGTTTGCCGAAGAAGAGTCTTTAGATGATTATACAACAAATAAACCTCTGGATTTGTCAGTAGGCTTTGCAGAGGAATGATCAGCTAATGAACTCGGAGACATTTTCACAAATGTTTGAAGAGTCTATTTATTATCAGAGAGAGCAGCCGTTAGACTTCTCAGGTTATAAACTTAAGAAAACTCAAAGTAGATTTTAGACCTGAAAAGGAAACCCTGAGTTATTCAGGAGTCTCTGCTAACCCTTGATCTTAGAACACATTCCAGAGCAGCTTTCGATAAATCACTGAGTAAGGAAGTCCACACTAAGGAAGTGGATAAGGCTGTCCCCATGACAACTACTGGGGGTGGGTCATCAGGATTCTTTGGTTTCCATCTGTTTCAATCTACTCCTAAAGCTGAAGAAACTGTGGCATCTACTGAAAGTAACAGAAGCAAAAAAGACTGAGGAGGATAAGAAAACACCAGTGAACAAAGTTAGCTCTTCATTTTCTGCTTTGGGTGGACAGATTGGAATGTCTTCAGGTCCTGACCCTGAGACATCAGAAGATTCTGCCTTGAAGAGAACAGACGCACAGTCAAAGTCATCTGAAAATAAAACTGATGTTTTATCACTTGCACCAAATAGAAAATTAGATGAGGCACAAGCAGGGCAAAAGTTTCCTCTTACATCAGAACTGAGAAGAAATACTTCATCGGAACTTAATTTGGAGGCGGCTAGAAGTGAAAAGCCAGAATTAAATCAGAATGAAAACATCCATATTAAAAAACCAGGATTAACAAAATCTCCTTCTCAACTGAGCCAAACTGCTCCAGATGGCAGGCCCATACGAGGAGACCTGTTAAAGCAACACCAGCTTCCAAGTACCTTGAAGGGCATGCGAGTATTAATGAACCTAGTCATCACAGCCAAATCAGAGCCGCCCAGCCACTGAGCCTGAGGAGACATTATTTCAAAGTGCTCTGAAATTGTTCAGTCCTGGAGAAGATTCTCCTGCAAGTTCAACTGCCAACAAAACCCAAGCTTCTGGATTTTTTGACTTCTTTAAAACACAAGTAAGCAAAGCACCACAGCCATCACCAAATTTGGAAAAAAGTCAGTGTGATAAACCAGAAAAGGTGATGCATCCAGAACAGAAGGAAACCTCCAGCATCTCATCATTATTTGGATCCCTTGGAGATCTCTTCAAAGTGGAGGCTGTGTCTTCTCAACCAACCCCAAGTACTCTGCCAAAAACCAATAGCAGAACTGTAGCTGAGTCAAGACAACAAACTGAGAAGTCTGGGGATCTTCAGAGTGCCAGTATGCCATGTCTGTCCTCCACCCCTAAGGAAGGGGTGAGATCAGAAAGCATGGACAGGCAGGTCTTTCCTAGCCCTGGGGTGCAAATGGAACAAAAAAGCAGAAAAGCTAAGGAGTTGTCTCCTGAGGGTAAAAAAGTGCCTCCTGGAAATGCTTCACAGAAGCCAATGGGTGTAAGTCCTAAAATAAGCCGAGACAGTCAGCTGTGCAGCAAAGCAGTGTACCTACAGTTACACCAAAGCAACAAGGAGGAAATAATTTAGGAGGCACAGTTAATCAGGCAAAACCAAAGCCAAATCAGACACCTAAAGAACTGGGTTTCAGTTTGCCATTCAGCTTTTCTGATATCACTGCTTCAAAATCACAGCCAGCGCAGCCAGCCAGTAGGAGCATATTCTCGTTCTTCACTGGATCAGACAAACCAAAGCCTTCAGCACCTGCTACTACTGCTGATACTGTGAAGCAGCAAGAAACAAGAGGGGCTGTTTCATCTGCCCTCCTTCTTTTCCAAAGGTCCAACTGCTGCAAAGAGCATACTTTAAAGAAGTACTAGCTTTAGCTTCTTCAATTTGATGTCCTTTTTGGATGAAAAGCCACAAACTGCTCCAGGACAGGAGAATAATACAAAACCAGCTAAACCAGTGAACTCTAAGCCATATATGAAGCAAAGTATTTCCAGTGACTCTGGTGTCAAAATTACCAGTTCTGCCAGGCAACGAGATGCAGACAATAAAAAAGAAGTTGACGATATTATTGCAGCAGTGACTGGCAAACAAATGTTTAATAACCTCATAATCACAGAAAATAAATTGGAAATGCTGGTAGTGGAAAACGTAGAAAGTGTTGCTGAGGTAGTTGAAGAGAGTGACTTAGAGAAGCTTCCACAGACCGATGACACCGCAGTAACCAATTCGGCTGCTTCTGATCCTTGCCTTCAGACTCCCAGTGTGCAGGAGGATTCTAATGGCCAACAGACTATTTCCTTAGGGGCAGAAGAAGATGCTTTGGGTAGCACAGGGGAGATGGACAGTGTTGCATTTCCTATTGATAAAGAGGAGCCTTATTCTTCAAAAGAACAAGCTTCTGAAAATAAAAATTATAGGACAGCCTTAGATGATAAAATGGGTTCCCTGAGTCTAAATAACTTAAATATTACGAGTGACATAAAAAAATGAAGTGGTCTCCAAAGAAGTATGTGTACAACATGAGTTGCCAGAACATAAATTGCCTGGACAAACTCTTGGTGACAGGTTACAACAGGCACAAGAGCTATGCTTGCTTTCTAAAATGCCAGAGCCATCTAATTTGCAAAGCAAGCCTAAGGAATCTGAGAGTGATAAATCAGTACTGGATTCTTCAGTTGAAGTGTTTTCAAGTTTCATGACAAAAATGAAACTGCCTAAAACATTATCTGGTTTATTTTCCCAACCTCAAGCTACTGTACTTCTTACTGCACAGAAGAAAAGCTCCTCTTTCTTTGGTTTCTCATCCTTCCCAAGTGGCCCAGCACCAGCTTTCACAAATGATCCCTTTGGCATCTTCAAAGTTCCAAAAGAATCTCCAAAAGAGATGCCTCCAAAATCCACCCCTAAACCTCAAAGCAGTACTGTGAAAGGTATCACTGAGTGTGTTCCAGTAAAAGACTCTAGGAAGACCGAAAATACAGCTGCAGCCAGAGAGTCTAAAAGAGATGCCACAAACTCTCTGAAGGAGGATATATTACTTGTTTCAGCAGAAGAGAACTCCACAAAAGAATCTCCTATGAAAATAGAAACTGAAGAAAATAGGAACTCGGAAACCTGTAAAGAGGAACCTTTGGGGATCACTCCAGAAACAGTGGTCTCTAGTGAAAATCAAGCCCTTGAGGTTCTGCAGTTGGATAAATGATGCACAACCCTCTGAGATGGTAGATACTAAGCCATGCCAGTCTGATTTCAGTAATGCAGTTGATACAGTGCAGGCTGAGGCCACTGACCAGACTGATGTAAATCCATGCCAACTAGATGTGGGGTTTTCACATATAACAGAGGAACAAGCTGCTTCTACAGACAAGGCAGCCATTGACATCCTTCAGACTGGCTCTACTGGTGGGCTTGAGCTGGAAATGGAAGCCCCAACTAATAGGGCAGACACAAGCCTTTTCCCAATTGGATGAGGGTGCTACACTTGAATCGGAGCCTGCTGTTACAGGGGATCAGGCCAATGCTGGTACTGATCAGCAGGACATGATCAGTAGTAATGGTAGAGAACCCACAGCTCCAGCTGATGAGCCCAGTGTTCATCTGCTCCAGCTGGATGAAGAGAAGACAAGTGAGGTAGAACAGCAAGCTGCTGAACAGGAGAAACATTTAGCAATTAATGAGATGCCTGCAGAAGGGATTGCTTCCAAATGTGACTTGAAGAAACAGGGTAAACCTAATAACATTCCTCCAGCTACAAACAGTAGTAAAACGGTCTTTGAAATACCAAATATGCCCAGTTTACCAAAATTCAGCTTTGTCATCTGCTGATAGTGGAATGCCACTTGGGTCATTCTTCTTTCAGCAGCCACCTTCTGTTAATAAAGCAGGGGCAGATTAGGGCCTCATGTCCAGCTTTAAGAAACTTTCTTCAGCTCTGTTTGAAGGAGGTAGTGAAGAAAAGGTGAGTAAGCCAGAGAGTACCCAAGGAGCAGTATTTGGGGAAAAAGCTAGATTTCTCCTTTCCCTGGCAAAAAGACAACAGGGAGACCTCTGCCAAAAGGGAACCACATGTACCACCACAGGCTTTGTCAAAACCAGATGACAAGGTGCTAGGAACAGTCAGTTCAGATGAAAACTCAAAATCTGCAGTCTCAGATCAACTAACTGATGCAAATATAGAAGTAAACTTGTCTTCAAAGCAGCCTGACACTGTAGACAATGAACTTTCTGAAGAACCATCTGGTGCAAGCGTTGATGATACATCCAACAAAGAACTGGGAGAGAAGTTTGATAAAGAGTCAGAAGATCAACAGAACGTGATTTCAGGTGAACTGCAGAAAGAAGATCAGGCAGAAGAGCATGCACCAGACCAGCCTGAACTGAAAGAAACTGAGCTTGATTCTGCTCCTAATGGAGCAATGCTTCATCCTAGCACACAGTCTGCAGATCTGAATAGCGTGGAACAACTGAATGAGAAAAGGCTAGTTACAAATGAGGCATAATAAATGGTTTCAAGTGTTTGACCATTTATAATGCAATACCGCAGCATAATAATGCAATAATGCAATACTGCAGCATATTGGCCTTGGTGTCTGACATTTGTAGCTCAGTCCCATCCCCTATTTGTTGTCAAGTGTTTGTAGTAGTATTGATAGCTGTCACAGAGGATGTCACAAACCGCAGTCACTAGTTATGTACAAGCCCTTATACCATCTTCTCATCTTTCTCCACTCTTTTCTTTCTTTGTAAGTGTAATTGGATTTCCCATGTTCTTATACTGTGTCCCACTGAATGAGATGCTTTTAGTGCTAATTTCATTAGCCTTTTAGAAGTTAATTCTTTGTGTTAATTTTGCTGCATACAATTCACTTTGCATTCTTGTTTAGTGATAATTATGTTGTGTTTGCTAAGAAAAAAGTAACAGTAGGTAAAATATATTGGAAGGAATGAGTATTTTGTTTTCAAAATGCAAGGTAAAGACTTTTAATTTTAGAGAGAAATTTAACTTACTGCTGATGTATTATAGAGGTTCATGTATTACTAGGTTCATTTCACATTATTAAAGATTTTTAAACATTTTCAGAAATATCAGTGAAGGTATTCTAATGCTTGCTCTTCCTAAAATCTGTGCAAAGGTTATTTTGTGCAGTTAGGAAAGCTACTAAAGGAAGGTATCAGTATTTCATGAGTCTGTATTCAGTCCTGTGCATGTGTTAAGTTACAATTGTCCTCAAAAATCAAAGGAGAGACTTGCTAAACTTATATCTGTGGGTGATGTAAGTGAAACTTGTTGTGCCTCTGATCATACAGTTGCTACACTCCCAAAACTTCCTATCTGGCTTCAAATTCTCCTAAATGTGTAAGTGAGAGAAACATTAGTGCTGCTTAATTCTTGGACTGAAAAGTTTACTGTGGCTGAATTGTTGTTTTCCTGACTGCATGAGAAATTTCCATCCACTGTATTTTGTGTGAGGATTCTAGGGATTCAGTCCTGGAAGTGGTGTCTTGAATCACAGAGATCATGCCCCTGTGGTGTTCGGTTTTTTTATATAAATGAAATTCTTGAGAAAGCTCTATTGGAGCGAGACATGTGACTTCCCTTTGAACAATTGCTCTACTTTTGTAAAAGATTTTAAGTTGATAGTCTTGACAACCTTAATCTTGACTGCAATGTATTTCATTATAAACGTATCATATATATATAAAAATAAACAAAGTTAACTTTAAGTTAACTGTACTTAGCAACGGTCAGCTTAAATGGTCATGGTAAAGACCTTAGCTGCAGTGAATCTGTAGAAGACAGAAACACTTCCACTCTGAATTGCTATGTTTCCATTCTTATTCCTGTCTGGTTATTAGAATATCTTCGCTGGCAGTTTCTAGCTGATGTAAGGTGGAGAAGTAGTCGGTGCTAGAAAGACTGTTGTAACTCATTGGCATATATGGTCTATATACTGGTAAGTTATGTATGAAGTATTTCTACTGCCTACCAAAGTTTTGAGGTTCAAAAGTCTAGATCTAGTTCAGGGAGCATAATAGTTAAATATGACTTCATAACATGTCTTTTTAGTAATAGTTAGTGTCCTACGCAGGTTGTTAGATGTGCCGATTGCTTTGCATTTCTCCAAGCCACAGCTTTTTCTGATGGACTTATTCTCTCATAGTCCTGCTGGCAGTAGTAGATATGGCTCTTCTTGTAATGTCAGCCAGGGAAGCTCTCACCTAAGTGAGCTGGACCATTCCCATGAAAGTGCCCATGGCTCTGAGCAAGAAGATGATCACCAGGAAAGAGAGTCGAATCATTCCTACCACAGTTCGGGCAGCT
Organism: Ciconia maguari; assembly: GCA_017639555.1. Classification (NCBI taxonomy): domain Eukaryota; kingdom Metazoa; phylum Chordata; class Aves; order Ciconiiformes; family Ciconiidae; genus Ciconia; species Ciconia maguari. The sequence continues at coordinate 5,748,248 of JAGFVN010000081.1, forward strand.
ACCAGAAGGATGGTCAGATATGGCTCAGGGAGCAAGAGGAGCCTCGCAGCAAAGGAGAGGAGGAGAAAGTTTGTGAGACAGAGGAGAAACGTGCAGACCGTTCTGTGGCTAAGTTACCTCTGGAATTTGAGAAGCCCAAGGATGTTGATGCAGGAGCCCAAGTGACATAAGTGGAACTACTACTGAGTTCTTTCCAAGTAATCCAAAGAGGATTCCTCTTTGCTGTTTCCTGGGTCAAATTATGTACGTTGTTCTTGCAGTCTTCTCTAACAACTAACTTGATAAATAACTAACAGTTATTTATGAGACATTGGCTAAGCTTAAACTATGTTTGCTATGTATGTAGAGGAATGCCTGTTAGTGCCTTGAAGCTCTTTTGCTGTATTTTCTGTTTCTGGTTTGATGAACGTAGTCTGGCCCAAAGACAGCTGCTTCCATTGCTCATGTGTGATCAAGCTTATGTGAGCAACCAAGAACTACATGTAGTCATGGTTAGAGCTGCAGTAGTTCCTTTCTTGTGTAGTAGGCTACCACAGTTAGAGTTAGTGTTTATGTAGTTGTAGGCTGTAGAATTACAATATGAATAGACATGTTGTTCTGACTCACTATGGCAGCTTTTCTTGTCCTTGCACTTGGGCTTTCCAAGCTGTTGGCAGTATTGAAGACAGTCCTCAAAAGTATTTCAGCTATGTTTGGGGGAGTAATGCGCTGGGTTTTGTACAGGATTTACAGGAATTTCAAATTTCACTACTTAGCTTTGGGAGTGACTTTTTTCCTTGAGGTAGTCAAGTCATTGAAGCCCCCCATGTGGATATGGTTATACTTTCATAAGTATGAGGGATTGTTTTCATCTGGTTCAGTTAGATCCATGGGAAGATGTCTGCCTGTCTGGACCCTTTGGAGGGTACAGTTGGTGTCACTGTGCTGATGTGAGAGAATTAACTACAGTAGTTCATGTGTAGGCAACCCTTACACTAAAGATGTAAAAAAAGGAAAACAAGACTAGAAAAAGTGTTAAACTGTTTTTAAACTCTGACTCACTTTCTTCTTCTCACAGAGCAGCAGGAGTCTTGTCCCAGAATGGCTGGCCTATATTTGTTCGCAGGGAAGGTTATTCATGTAGTCTATTTCAGGTTAATTTAGGCATCCAACTTGGATACTCCTGCATCACTGGCTCTCTTTCTCTCCGCTCTCTGGCAGTGCTTTCCTATCTCCATGGAGTATACATGGGACTGAGCTCTGAACGTTGATCCTTAGAGTTGCACCTGAGCTAGATGTGTAGCATGGATGCTTGTTGCTATCAGCTATGGTTTGTGGTGGTTTTTTTGGTTGTTTGGTGAGGGTTTGGTTTGGTTTGGTTTGGTTTTTTGATACTGTCAGCAGTGCCTGGTGCTTTGCAGACAGGGGAAGATGTTTGTTTTGGTGATTTACACCTCAACAACATACAAGAAAGGGATACAACCAAAGGCCCAATGTATCATGAGGTTAGGGAGTGTAAAATGTGCTGTGGGGCACCGAGATGAAGCATTGCTGCTAGATGCCCATGCCCTCTTGTAAAGCCGTAGGAAAGGGTGGAGTGAGAAAGGTGCAATGAATGAGGAAAAGGCACCTGAGCCCTGTTGCCAGTGTTTCCGCTGAAGAGGGGCTGTAAATTTGTAGCAGTAGGGGTGAGTGGGAAGAGGCAATGGTTAGAAGGGACCTGCAACAGGCATGGGGATGGAAAATCTGCCTGCCTCTGTGTGTGTGCACTTATGATATCAGTGTGTTGAATTGGCTTGATCAGGTATCTTGGACTGCTTTCCTGATGATCTGACCAATAACATCTTTCTCCTGGGGCTACTTTTAATAATGAAAACTTCTTAAAACTAAGTTTTTTATCTATATGGATTTTTCACCAGAAGGCTAGGATTGTATTCTAGCTTATATCTTTCAGCTCATCAGTTTCCAAGACTGTTCCTGTGTATAAGGAAACTTCTACTTTTAGCCTCTCACTTCCCAGAGCATGTGCAGGGCTGTGCTTACCAGGAGCCTGGTTACTTCAGCTTCCAGAGCTGAAGCTGTGATTGCACTGTGTAACACTACAAATGAGTGTTTTTCATATAGTGATTTTCTGTTTCTTGCCCTTAAGCTACCATGGTGACAACGAGCCACCACCATTTCCTCCAGTGAGAGCCTGTTGGATTAGAGTCATTAGCAAAGTCCGACTGCGGCTTCAAGAGGTAGGATGGAGTATTGCTTCACTCCTTCTCTGTGCTACCTGGGTTTTAGATCTGTGGCTGAAGGTTTCACTTCTCTTTCCTTGTAAGACACCTCTTATAGTTTTGATGTTTTGCAGACAAAAAATAATCAAATGTATTGTATAGGACTGCAGCATGTTGTGATGGTCTTAGAGCTATCTAATTCTAACAAACATTTTGCACGTCATTGTGTGGAACTAGAGATGAATATCAGAAAAGATGCAGAAGCAGAGAAATTAGCTCTGAATTTGTAAATAGTAATAATAAAAATGTCTGGGACTAAATGGTTTGTGTTAAACTGTTCAAAATGAAGACTTTTTCTCAAGGCAACTTGAGAATAGCTTGTTAGCTCAGTAGGAGTTATCTGTATTATTTGTCGTGTTAAAATGTTCCTTGTGAAGCTTTACATCAAGTATTTTTATATATACTAATTGAAAGTGGGTGTATAATAAGTCTTGGTATTTCCATCTCATTAAAGTAAGATTTAAAAATAAATAATCTTGATTTGGGAAGTCAAAAGGAAAAGTTTGTGACACTTTCTTCAACAGTATAAACACTCTTGTTTTAGAAAACAGCGATTAAGCCCCAAAAAGTTGTGTGGTTTTTTTTTTTTTTAAAAAAGTCTTATGCTTTCATCCATCTGTATGCGCACAGAAAGAGAACATATGGTGTTCATATTCTATAGATGATAAACTGCCTACTACCCAAAGTGCGTAGTTAATATTTCATTTAGAAATACTTTCTTCTATAGCTCTCTTGTTTTTGTTTTTGTAAGAAATAATTTTACAGTATCTATCAGTAGCAGGACTTTTCTTTTTCTTCTGGATTTGTTGCAAATTTTTATGAAGACAATTTTTTTTTTTTTTTGTCTGGGAAGGCATCTGAAGTGCCATAGCAGAAATAGTTTTTCCCTTAGCTTATCTGGATTGTAAATTCTTTCCCATCTAACAATTACTGTGTTACTTCACTTTTGAGCAGAATGGATTTGGGTCAAAACTGTCAGTTATGATATGGAAAGTGAAATTTAAGAACACTGTTAATATCTAAGAAGAAAAGGAACTTCTGTTGTGGTTTTGGTTTTGTAGAGCATGCAAGCAAAACAGTTTAGTTCTGTGCCTTGTGGCAAACAAGCACACAAACGTACTAGAAAGGACAAGAGATTCAGTGATGCCTCTCCCTGGATATCTCTCTCTCCCCCCCAAGAGAGAACAAGGTCCATGAGGTGGTTCAGTATCAGTCAAAACTTTGTGTTTCTGCTGAATTGGAATTTATTGGAATTTTATCCACTTATATTGAATTTGTTTACAGGGGAAAGTCTTATGCATTGGTGGTTTGGGAGTGTGAAGCCCTATTCTTATTTTGAGAAAGCAAACTGTTGGTGCAAACCACCACTATTCCCTTCTTATGTAGCTGTGGGGTGCCCCAAAAAGTCCTTTCTAGACTTCCATTGTTCCACTTTTAGTGAGGACACCAGCAGGACACTAACTGGTGCCAGTTTTGGTTGCTAGTTTGACTGTAAGTTATCTGCCTGCCCCCACTCCTCACATGTGAATCCAGGCCCTCTGATCAGTAAAACAGTGTACTGTACACCAGCCCAGGTGGCTAATGGGGGGACATACCTGCTTTGAGCCAGTCACCAAGAGATTAGAAACTGTCCCTTTCCACCTCTCATGAACTGTGCAGTCCATGCAATAGTTTACTTTTGACATTTTATTTCCCCTAAGCTTTGTTGCCAAGGTGTCTTTTCATCAATCCCGTGAAGATGAGTAAGCTCTGCATTTTCAAAGCCTCCTACACAGTGGCAAAGCAGCAAACTGAAGCATTGTGACTCTATCGGAGAGTTACTAGAAACTTCTCTTCATACAGAAAAACTACATCTCCAGTTAAATGTCTTCCTTCTTTTCTACCTGTTGTATTTATGAAGATTATCTTTAACCTCCACCAAAATACCAGCATTGCTAATCAAATGTCCCAGGGATCAGGGCTGGTGGGGATCTGTAGAACACCCTTGTACTCATGAAATTGCTGTTCCCACATGTCCTGGTTTCAGCTGAGATAATTTTCTTTATAGTGGCTGGTATGGGGCTATGTTTTGGATTTGTGCTGAATACAGTGTTGATAATACAGAGATGTTTTAGTTGTTGCTGCACTAGTCAAGGACTTTTCAGCTTCCCATGCTCTGCCAGGTGCAGAAGAAGCTGGGAGGGGGCACAGCCAGGATAGTTGATCCAAACTGACCAAAGGGCTATTCCATACCACATGATGTCATGCTCAGTATATAAAGCTGGGGAAGAAGAAGGAAGGGGGGGACATTTGGAGTGATGGCGTTTGTCTTCCCAAGTAACCATTACGCGTGATGGAGCCCTGCTTTCCTGGAGATGGCTGAACACCTGCCTGCCCATGGGAAGGAGTGAATGAATTCCTTGCTTTGCTTTGCCTGCATGCGCGGCTTTTGCTTTCCCTATTAAACTGTCTTTATCTCAACCCTTGAGTTTTCTTACTTTTGCTCTTCCGATTCTCTCCCCCATCCCACCAGGGGGGAGTGAGCGAGCGGCTGTGTGGTGCTTAGTTCCCGGCTGGGGCTAAACCACGACACCACACCAGAGAGGAGAGCAGGTTTGCGTAGGTAAGGTGCGATCCAAGGGTCACTGCCAGCTGTAGTGCAGACTGCCTGATGTTGTGCAGCTGTGCTTGCAATGGCAGTCAAATGCTTTCTGCATTTTGTTTGTGCAACATGTGGGATATAGTTTACAAACACAGGATGTTCCACAACCAGGTGCATCTCTTACTTTGTGCCAGCACTGCACATTAAGTTCAAGTAATCTGGTTTGGTTGAACTGTATGCTTCTGTTCTCTGACTTGTAAGGTCATACTGACACGTGCAAGTACTGGGATGCATGTGAATAGTCTGCTGTTATATCTCATTTTTTGACTTGAAACACTTCATATATGAGTGTTTGATTTCTGGAGTGGAGCTGGGTGGAAAGTGGTGGCTGCTTTTGCACAGTGTGGGGTTGTTTTTTTTCTGGCTGGGTGGGGCGTTAGACTTTTTGGCTTTGAGTTTATGAGATTGGCTGGGATGTGATGGGAGATCCCTCTGCAGAAGAGCCAGCTTAAGCTAGAATATATCTTGAATAAGGGGGGGACAGGACTCTACTTCCTGATCTAAACTGGGCAATACTGAGATTTTTAACCTAGGTTTCCCATGTTTTAGAAAAGTGCATTGACTGCTAAGCACTCTTCTAGGGAATGACTTCCCTGCTGTCCCTCCCCTGTTTGGACATCTTAGACCTGAGAAATATTCCAGTTCAAATTCATCATGGTCCTGTAAAACAGGTTTTGATTCTGACAAGTTGGTGTTTTCTGAAGGAAATAGTGTCTTATTCACCTTCCTTCCTTTCCATGGGAATTGTACCTCTGCTGATCAGAGAGCAAGATGTGAGTGGCAGCAGTGGGTTGGCAATGTGGATAGATGACCTTATGTCTTGTACTGCCCCTAGGTTCCCAATTAGACAGTGTGCCTGGAATTGCTGCCTTTTTGTCTCTGGCATTGTTTCTTTCAGGCAATCTGGTCACAGCAATTTCTGTGTTTGTCATCTCCAGAAGTGACTTGCGTGTTGCAGGCTGAAGGAACTATCCATGTGCACAAAGTGCTTTTGAACCGGGATGAACTACAGTAAGCTCTTTTCCCCTGTCTGGTGCTGCCCAGCTTGCATTTGCATTTGTACAAAGACTTTTCCAAATATTTTGTCAAGCAAGTGCTTTTTTTTTTTTTTCCCCACAACCTGCTGCAGCAGTTGTCTGAAGCTTTCAGGAAAAATGGAACCCAGATCTGTTTGGAGAGTGGACCAAGTCCTCTTAATAGTATATACCAAAGGCTGTAGAAGAATACTAAAAATGTTAGAGCTGAGGCAACCGTTGCCACCTTATGCAAAACTCCCCCCTTTGCACCTTATTTTGGAGATGTAATGGCAGAAAGAATTACAGCAGTGTGCTCTGTTGATAGAGGCTTGTATCTGATGTGGAGCGGGGTACAGAAACCTGCAGTGTTCTGGCCACTTTGACATGGCACTTGCACTTGGTGCTGTCAGTAGAAATTGAGAGCATTTCATTTAGCATTGGAGTAAGTCAGTTCCTCCTGCTCAGAATAGGGGTGCAATGGGAGAGGTGGGTGGGGGGACTCCTACCTGCCACATACATAACCCTTAAAAATAGCATTGGCTGTTGGGAGAGCCAGACTTCACACTCTTATTTTTAAGGCTCTGTGTGGGAGGAGGGGATATTTCCCAGTGTGGTGTTATTACTGAAGCAATCTGTACAAGAAATGCTGCACTAGAGAGATAGCAGTGGGCTTTGGCTTACAAAGCACAAGACTTGGGGAAAAGATGAGCTAGCCAGCACTGGCTGAGAGCATCATAAATGGAGTGTTAACTATTCCTGCAATGTTAGCAAATGCTTTGAATAATATAACTTCATAGAAAAAGGCAGTAGGTCAGAAAAGGGGTTTAGTACATGACAATTTTGTCTTTTAGTGTTGTTTTTCTTTCATTTTGTTCTTGTTTTCCAAGCTGCATGGTTACACAACTTGTTTAGATGTAGGGCAGGGTTGCCTTGCATGCTTCTGAGCTAATTTTTGGAGTGATGTAAGGGTTGTTGTAATTGGAATCTTCTAGTACTGTGCATCTGGATTTAAGTAAGATGATTGCTTTTTTTTCCATTCTAGGGAATCACTGAATCCAAGCCACTTTAAGATCTTGTGATACAGCAAGTGAATGCTGGCCATTAGGAGGTAGTTCTTTTCCAGGTGATATGATAACTTTCTTTGCATCCAGACCCCTTTCTCAGCATTCAAACAGGATTTTTAAGCCATATCATGGCCACCAGCAAGTTGCCTACTGTCTGCTCATATTTAGAGTCTGAACAATTTTGTGACGTTGTGGAGGACTGATCAGATGAGCCTGATCTGGGTCAAGCTGTGGGTTCATTTCCATTGCCGTGATGGTTAATCCATGGCACTTTCAAAAAGTGCTTTATGGTGGTTCCCCTTTGGTTTCATTTGAAACCTGTACTTGGTAAAGGTGGGACCAGTTCTTCCTCTCATTGGCTTTTGAATCTGTAAGGAAATGTCTGCAGCCTTTCCTGGCAGTCTGTGAGCTGGGTTTGTAATGTGTATCCTCTGCTGAAAGGTGCTTGAGAACATCAAGGTATCGGACATGTTCTGCAGGGAGAACTTCCTGAGTGCAATGACAGCTTCATCCTTTGCGTGCTATAAAATTAAAGATAATTTAGGCATAAAGCTGGGGTGAAATCCCAAATGTAGCTTCAGATTTTCATCTGTTGCTCAGGCATGCAGGTATCAGATGCTGAAAGAGTTGAGATAGGTCTGAGTGCTAATTTACTGGGGCACCGTAGGCAGTGAGTCTCTTGCCGTACAGGGTGGCTTGTGCCTTCAGGGTTGCAGGATGTGCAGTGCTACTCTCTGGCCTATGGGAGGATCCTGTTTTAAGCCACTCGTATACATTGGATTGGGAAGAGAGAAGGAAGGGCTGTTCTAGATAACTATAGGCTTGCTTAGTCTGTCCTTGCTAGTGTGTGAAGCTGTAGAAATAATTGGGAAAGGAAGTGTTACTGCCTGGCAAATGGGAAATTAGTAAAAACACTAATTGCATGCTGCTTTATACTCTGTGCTACACTGTGACAGACCAGGTGGGCAATAGGTCTCATCTGCCTGTATTTCTGTAATATTTCTAATATGCCATGTAGGAAACAAGCAGATGATTTGGAGAAGATGGATACTATTGCAAAAATCAGAGAACAAGTTATAGAAGTGGGAGAGGGGACACTGGGGCAGTTGTGGGAGGGAAAGTACTGAGGATGCGTGAGATGAGACCAAACAAGTATGGCTCAGCTTAGCAGACTGGAAGCTGAGAGTGGATGTTGCTGCCATGTACTAATAGAGCAGGGGAGTTTGGCAAGTTTGGTAAGTTTACAACTGTTTAAGCTAAAGGTTAATGTTAGCGCAAGAACAGAAGGGTATGAATCAGAATCCTAGAATGGTTTGAGTTGGAAGGGACCTTTAAAGGTCACCTAGTCCAACCCCCCTGCAATGAGCAGGGACATCTTCAACTAGATCAGGTTGCTCAGAGCCCCATCCAACCTGACCTTGAATGTTTCCAGGGATGGGGCATCTACCACCTCTCTAGGCAACCTGTTCCAGTGTTTCACCACCCTCATCGTAAAAAATTTCTTCCTTATATCTAGTCTAAATCTATCCTCTTTTAGTTTAAAACCATTACCCCTCGTTCTATCGCAACAGGCCCTGCTAAAAAGTCTGTCCCCATCTTTCTTATAAGCCCCCTTTAAGTATTGAAAGGCCGCAATAAGGTCTCCCTGGAGCCTTCTCTTCTCCAGGCTGAACAACCCCAACTCTCTCAGCCTTTCCTCATAGGAGAGGTGTTCCAGCCCTCTGATCATTTTTGTGGCCCTCCTCTGGACCCACTCCAACAGATCCATGTCTTTCTTGTCTTCTAGGACTCCAGAGCTGGATGCAGTACTCCAGGTGGGGTCTCACCAGAGCGGAGTAGAAGGGCAGAATCATCTCCCTTGACCTGCTGGCCATGCTTCTTTTGATGCAGCCTAGGATACGGTTGGCCTTCTGGGCTGTGAGCGCACATTGTCAGCTCATGTCCAGCTTTTCATGCACCAGTACCCCCAAGTCCTTTTCCACAGGGCTGTTGTCAATCCCTTCATCCCCCAGCCTGTATTGATACCAGGGGTTGCCCCGACCCAGGTGCAGGACCCTGCACTTGGCCTTGTTGAACCTAATGAGGTTCACATGGGCCCACTTCTCCAGCTTGTCCAGGTCCCTCTGAATGGCATCCCATCCCTCAGGCATGTCAACCGCACCACTCAGCTTGGTGTCATCTGCAAACTTGCTGAGGGTGCACTCGATCCCACTATGTCGTTGATGAAGATATTAAACAGTACTGGTCCCAATATGGACCCCTGAGAGACATCACTCGTCACTGATCTCCATCTGGACATTGAGACATTGACCACTACTCTCTGGAGGTGACCATCCAGCCAACTTCTTATCCACCGAACAGTCCACCCATCAAATCCATCTCTCTCCAATTTAGAGAGAAGGATGTTGTGGGGGACCGTGTCAAAGGCCTTACAGAAGTCCAGATAGATGACATCCGTAGCTCTTCCCTTGTCCACTGATGTAGCTACTCCATCATAGAAGGCCACTAGGTTGGTCAGGCAAGACTTGCCCTTGGTGAAGCCATGCTGGCTGTCTCGAATCACCTCCCTGTCCTCCATGTGCTTTAGCAGAGCTTCTAGGAGGATCTGTTCCATGGTCTTCCCAGGCACAGAGGTGAGGCTGACAGGTCGGTAGTTCCCAGGGTCCTCCTTTCTACCCTTTTTAAAAATGGGTGCAATGTTTCCCTTCTTCCAGTCACCAGGGACTTCACCTGACTGCCATGACTTTTCAAATATCATGGAGAGTGGCTTGGCAACTACATCAGCCAATTCCCTCAGGACTCTGGGATGCATCTTGTTGGGTCCCGTAGACTTATGTATGTTCAAGTTCCTCAGGTGGTCTCGAACCTGATCTTCTCTTACAGTGGGAGGGACTTTGCTCCCCCAGTCCCTGCCTTAAAGTCCATCCACTCAAGAGGTGTGGGAAGAGAGATTGCCAGTGAAGACTGAGGCAAAGAACTTGTTGAGTACCTCAGCCTTCTCCTTGTCTGTTGATACTAGTTTGCCAGTCGTGTTCATCAGTGGAGGTACGCTTTCTTTGACCTTCCTTTTCTGGCTGACATACCTGTAGAAGCCCTTCTTATTATTCTTTGCATCCCTTGCCAAGTTCAGCTCCAGCCTCGCTTTGGCCTTCTGGACCCCATCCCTATACAACTGGGCAGCATCCCTATACTCTTCCCAGGTTACCTGTCCCTGCTTCCACTGCCTGTGCATTTCCTTCTTGCCCTTTAGTTTGACCAGCAGGTCTTGACTCATCCATGCTGGTCTCTTGCCTTCCTGGCCTGATTTCCTACATCTGGGGATCGAGAGCTCTTGCGCTCTATGGAAAGCGTCCTTAAAGATCTGCCAGCTCTGTTCTGCTCCCTTGTCCCTGAGGGCAGTTTCCCAGGGGGTCCTATTGACTAACTCCTTGAAGGGCTGGAAGTTTGCTTTCCTAAAATTCAAGGTCCTGACTTTACTCCTCGCCTGTCCCATATTCCTCAGGACTGCGAACTCCACCAGTGCATGATCACTGCAGCCCAGGCTGCCTCCAATCTTGACGTCACTGATGAGCTCATTTGCGTTGGTGACCATCAGGTCCAGTATTGCATCCCCTCTGGTAGGGCTGTCTATTACCTGGCTTAAGAAGTTATCCTCGATGCACTCCAGGAGTCTCCTGGATTGCCTACAGCTTTCCGTGCTACTTTTCCAGCAGATGTCGGGGTGGTTGAAGTCCCCCAGCAGGATGAGAGCCTGCGAGCACGATGCCTCCTGTAGCTGGAGTAAGGAGGCTTCATCGATAGGCTCTCCTTGATCGGGCAGCCTGTAGTAAACACCAACCACAAGGTTCCCTTTGTTGCCTCGGTCTCTAATTCTTACCCATAAGCTTTCAACCTGCTCGTGGCCATTCTTCAGGGACAGTGCTTCACACTCTATCCATTTCTTGACATAGAGGGTGACCCCTCCGCCCCTCCTTCCCCACCTGTCCCTTCTGAACAGCCTGTAGCCATCAATAGCCGGACTCCAGTCATGGGATTTGTCCCACCAAGTTTCAGTAATGACAACTAGGTCATAGCTTTCTAGCAGCACGGTGGCTTCCAACTCCTCCTGTTTGTTGCCCATGCTGCGTGCATTGGTGTAGAGGCACTTCAGCTGGGCTGTTGGCCGTGTCACCTTCTTAGAGGAGCACATGCCTTTCTGACCTAGGCGACACCTCTGGTGTAGATGGACCATCATCCATTGTCTGGCCTTCCACATCCAGAGCCTCATACCTGTTGTACAGAGGCACCTGGGAAGGCAAGGTAGGCAAGGAGGGTGTTTGCCTGCTGCCCTGAGTGTGGACTTGCCTCCATTCACTCCTTTCCTTTAAGCTACTGCCTTCTGCCTGGAGGGGGGATGATACAGGATCCCCTTGATCTTGGTTTTTTTCTGGTGGCTGTTCCTGTTTCTGCCTCAGGGAGGGCAGAGCATAATTCCACCAGTGTGTCTCTTTCTCAGATTCCCTGATGCTCCTTAACGTTTCTACTTCCTCTCGTAGCTCTGCCACCAAGCCGAGCAGATCGTCCACTTGGTCACGCCATGAAATGAAAGCTATTATATGACAGTCACCTGTGGGAGCAAAGAATGGGACTTCATCATCCAGGAAGCCTCTAAGTAGGCTGTGAGAAATGTCCATGGAACCACAGCCTCCGTAACTGTTTTTCGGAGCGTGGCCTCCCTGTGTTCATGCTGCCCACCTGCCTGCCTTTGCTGCTGAGCTGTGCTGCGTTGCAGGACCCTGTGGGTTTTGGAGCACAACCAGAGGTGTGTGGGAGAGGCATTTGCTACTTAGATGCTGTCACTGAAGTAAAATTGTGAAAATCATATTGCAGCCCCTCTTGGGTGGTGGCTTTTCCATGCAGTTGCGCAGTAGATATTAAGGATGCTAGATTGTGTGAGGGGTTTCTTGAAGAACAGTACTTATGAGTGACTCATGCTTGGTAATGAACCTGTCATAGATATGATTTTGTTTTCTGAGAAATGTTCAAGTGGTAACAGTTTCAGAAAATATGGTGAAGTTTGTAAACAGGTTTGTTCTTAAATGGGATTTTAAAAATTCCCCATGGGATTTCAGTTGCTTATTTAGACAGTAAATTGCAATTGAACCTATACTTATTAAAAGTTTTTAAAAGCTAACACCGGAAAACTACTTTTTAGGAGAGCTTGAAAAGCAACTGACAAAATCAGAGATGTGTACTAAAAAGGAGATAATAGAGCTATCCAGCTAGAAGGGAATTTAGATTTAGCCTTGAACTGATTTATCTATTTAGCCCTACTTTGGCCATTACTTTAAGTGTATTTCATATATTCTTGAACAAAATATATAAAGTCTTGAACAAAATATATAACAATATAGAGATTGCTTTATGTAAAAGATCAGTTTATTTTAACCATGTTTCCATCTTTTTTTGATTTTTGTTAATGAGTCAGTATTCACCTTGTATTTTAAGATACACACATTTTTGAGAAACTTATTGAGAAACCAAGAGTGCTAAATTTTATTGCAATTTATTTATTTTTTTCTATTTTTATTCAGTGTATCATGTTTCTTGTTCAGTGAGCAGTAGGACACCCTCTCTTCTCGCTGAGAAAGGGGTTTACCTCCAACCGGAGAAGGAATTGTCTTTAAGTTCATACTGGGTGCTACTCTGTAGGATCAAGGCACTGAATTCCTGTAGCCAAACCCTTATGTGTTGGACCTGCCTTTTGCAGAATGCACAAACAGTTTTGTCAGAGACCATTTCCCTGTTCTCACTGTCAAGCTCAGGTAGGAAAACATACTCTACAGTGTTTGAACTAAGCTATTGTGTTGTGGACAGCTGGGTTGTCATGCAGACCATCTGTGGAGAGTAATGCACCTTCATCTTTTGCCACTAGAGAAGTGAACCCCAAGGGGTGATGGTACTCAGCCAACACCAGGGTCTCTAATAGCCTGCCAAGATTACATGCAAAGTTAAGACACATTGGTGCTTGTTAGCAGGTATATGTGTTACCATGTAGTTTCCTACCTGAGACAGGTTCTGGAATAATATAGGTAAGGAGCAATAAAACCAAGAGTTGGGCAGTATGTGAAGAGATTAACTAGACCATCTATCTTCCTCAAAAGCATCCCTGAAAAAAAGTGTATGTACTCCCTCTTGTTATAACTATCTGGGATAGAGATTTTGTAGCTTCCCTAGACAATCCTGCTCACTTAGACATATGACTAAAAGCTTTTCCAGATGCCTAACCTAGCTTTCCACTGCTGCAAGTTAAGCCTGTTATTTCTTTATCTCTACAATAGAAATGCTGAATAGTTTACTTCCCTTGTGCTTGCCTCAACTGGTTCATGTTTGAAGGCTGTTATGTCTGCTTGAGGTCTACATTTCACAGGATCTGCAACTCTTCCTTCCCAGGTTTCTTGATCAAAAAAGCAATTACAGCTCTGAGAGTATAATTTCACGTTTTTCCACCCCCAGCACATGTCTGTGCTCAGATGCCTTTGTGTTTTAGTGATGCTGATTATTTAATTAGATGTGCAATTAAGACATTGTAAATTTCCAGTTTCATGACCTGTCAAGTCCTTATGTTTTGGATGCCATTAGGAGAGAGAGATGTAATTTGAAGGAGGAAGCAGCAGAGGGAGAGTTTTCTCTGCTATAAATGTTTCCTCACTGCCTGTTGACCTAAGGTATTCAAGCTGACTTTAGTTTAAAAGCCAGTTTAATAGTTGTTTCTGGAATGGGGGCACCCAGTTGGTAAAATTTTTGAGTCAGCTGGGTTGTAGAGGGCAGTGTGGAAGATTTGCTAAGAGTCCATCTTCTGCTTGTACTTTTTGATTAAAAATAGAGAATGACAATTCAGCTAGAGAAAAGCTTCCACGCTTTTGGGTGGGCAGCCAAAACCCAGGACAAGAGCTCTGGGGGCATTCATTTGTTTTCAGGAGCACGTTTAAGGAAGGCTTTGGTATCCATCATTGTTGGGGCACAAGGAGACAACATGCTACCCCAGAGCCTGTCACCTGAGACAGCTTTGCTTTTAAAGTCTGATTCTGACTTTGAAGGCTGGTGTGGGCTGTGACGAGTGGGCTGGCATTGTCTCAGCAGCAGCTTCTGAAAGGAGCGTGGTGTCTGGGAGGTAAGGCTTGTTTGTGCCCCGGAGTGGCTGGAACTTACTGGATGAGGAATTAAAATAACCTTTTCTGTGAAGCGCTGGGTTTCAGAGCCGATAGTATTTGGGTTTCTGTATCCCAAAAGTCAAGAGTGCGAAAATTCACATGGAAAAAAGAAGGGGGTAAGCAGGTTTAGCCTGTGTGTTTAAAAGGACTGCTTCAGATCTTCCCTTAGGAAAGCCTTTGTCTGTTGTTGCAAGTGACACTGATGACTATAAACAAATCAAATGGAGGATGATTTTTATCTGAGCTTTTCTAACTTTGACGAACACCCCTTTAAGGATTTTGCACCTTAAAAATTCCCATGTCAGACTAGATCTGTTCTAGTCCCAGGAGGAGTGTTCGACTGGTGTGGCAGCAGCAGCCTCAGGGGGAAGGAGATGGGAGGACTTATTGCAGGCAGCTCTAAGGTCTCTTCTCAGTCTCTGCCTGATAAAGATTGGCCTAAACTGTGAAGTGTAAAGATTCATAGCCCTGCAAAAACATTAGTGCTATGTTAACTCATTTTTCATTAACCTTATAAAAATCCCACTCCTTGAATCTTGCTACATTCTTGGCCTTGGAAATATCCTTTATTCCCAGGCTATGTGAAAGTCTTTCCTTCTGTTACTTCAGAAATGTTCATCTCTCAGGGTTCAGCAGACATCCTTATAGTCAAATAATGTTAACATATAGAGTGTAAACATCTTTTGTACAAAGACAAGTTAGCCAGTGGTTTGGTCTCACCTATTCACAACAAATGGATTTATATTGCCTGTCTTTGGAAGGTAAACGGTCCCAATGCCTCTGATCTTTAGCAGGTTTCTCAACATGCCAATGCTATTCTTGTTGTCTTTCTATAAACCAAATAATTCACCTTTTTCTTTTATGGGAGGAAAAAACCCTTTTTCAGGAGTTTCCTGAAGTTCTCCAACTTTGGGGCTTTGGGGAAGATTGCCTCCCTCCTTTTCTTCAAGTGTTTCAAGGCTAATGTCTGGCCATTATCAGTTTCCAAGGTGCTCAGGGTGCTGTAGGAGGGGCCTGTGCCTTTGTTCCCTTCTGAACTTGCAGGTTGCCCTTGCACCTTGCCTTACCCTTTCCTAAAGGGAAAAGAAAGAATCAGTGCTTTGAGTGACACTTTGCTTTAAAGAAACTTGTTCTTTCATCTGAAGGCAACATCTTAAGCATATTTCATAAGTGTGTTCTGAAGCTATTGAGTGGCTGTAATGACAGAAATGGCATTGATAGGGTAGTTTTAAATGCCTTGGAATATACAGTCTCCTTTCTTCCAGGCTTCTGTCTCAGCAGCACTGCTTAGGTTGTGCTGATGCACAGCTCCTCAAAGCATGGTATTCACTGAGGACAGCTGTCAAACAGCAGGAGGTCACTGCTTTTTCATTAACCCTTCAGTCTTTAGACTGATGATTGATTTGATCTTCTTGTGGTTTTGAAGATGATAATAAATAGCATGTTTTCACTGCTGAATCAAATTGATAAACTTCACACTGTGTATTTGAACTTTTAAGGTCTAATGCAGCTCTGAACCCAAATACCTTACTGAGAACTGTCTTTAGGGAGATGCAGCAGGCAGTTTCATTTGGGATAGATGGTTCTTTTTTATTTGTTTCACTGAAAGAAAAATAATTTATTTTAGAGAGTTCTTGGGTCAGAGATATCTGAGGCCATTTGTGAAATTAATTAAACCTGAGTGTGAGTTGGATAGAATGCTGTTCCAGACAGGCTCTCTCCATTGACTTTTCCTTCTTCTATTTGTTTCATCTCTCTATGTAACATTCTTATCCTCTAATTTACTTAGCCTGCCAGTTTTGTACTTCCCCAAGAGCTGGGACACTGGAAGTGTTCTTGCTTGTCTTCCTGCAGGGAGAAGGGGTGTGAGTGTGGGAGAGGGAGGAGCAGGACCTGTGCTTGAAGCATGCTCATTTTCCTGTGGTTCATCCGCTCATGCTCATGAAGGAATTGCTTACTTTTACAATTTTATCAGTAATTCATTACTTTACAGGAAGTTGGAATGAAATAGATAATGAGGATTAAAAAAGAAGAAAGAGTAATGTATACCTTGCAGACATCAAAGCATTTGGCCTATATGGCTGAGCCTGGTTTTATCAGTTTTAATAATTCCCTGCTGGCTCAACCTAAAATTAAAATCTATTGTTGAATTTAAAAAATTCTAGTCTGGGGGTGAACAGAAGATATAAAAATAAACATCTATATCAGAGTTGGGTGAAGAATCTTCGTGGAGCTGGTTAATTATGTTGAGTCCTGGGCTTTTTTTCCCCAGCCCCCCTGCTCCGCAGTCCTGCAGGATGCCAGGAGTCAGGCAGAGCGTTTTTCCAGCACAGATTGGCTCGCTGTGCTGTACCGCCTGCTCTCGTAATGCCGAAGGACTGTGTTTTGTCTTTAGTCAGATTGGCTCCATCAGTTCATATTTCCTTCTGAATAGATAATAAAGTGGAGAATCATTTTGAGGTGAGGAGCGTTGGTATGTGAGTGAAGCGAGCAGCCTGTGTGTGTGAGGAGCTAGGCAGTAAGCAGCTGACGAGGAGGAGTAAAGTAGCAATAGCTGCACATCTTTGTCTCTGAAATACAATATTTTCTGTTGAGTCACAACTGAAGAGAAGGATGAAGTTTTAAATGTACTTCGTACTGCCTGAGAAAGGGAAAAGATACATTGTGGTGGTGAACTAAAGAATTTCTGTTGAGGGATACTCCTGGAAGCTGACAGGATTTCTGCATTTTTGGCTTTTACATTCATTGGCTTCTGCTGTTTTTTGCTTTTTGGATTTTTAGTAGCTGTTTGCATTTTTTCCCCCTTCAAAACATGCCTTCAACTTTATGTGTTTTTTCATTCTAGCGCTGCCATGGAATGGGATACTCTTGGTGCCTTTAACGTTGCTTTCTCTGATACCTGAGATGAGACACCAACAATATGTTGATAATATCCATAGTGAAAGTTCATTATCTGGTGAACCTTTAACAAGATTAGGAATCCTTCAGGACTTGTCTTTTCTATGAGAACAAGTTATTGTATTCTGTAGTTTTCTATTAATTCTAGAAATTTCCTTTACACTTTAACCTTTTATTTTATTTTGAAGCAGAAAGGTAAGTGAATGATTGGAACAAATGAAGTGGCTGGGTATAAACTGCAAGTAGGCAGCAACCAAGAAGAATTGTTCTTTATTTTTAGAGTGGGCGCTGTGTGTGTGTGGTTACTTTAGCAATACAATAGCCCCATTGGAAGCTTACTGGATTTAAACATGTGCTTTGAGAAGACGATTTACTCAGTACGTTCATTTGTATGCTCTATTTCTTAATTTTTGTGTTCACCCATTAGACACTAATTGTAGATGTCTTACTGCTGGTATAATTGAGATTGTGTCTGTTTACTTATCATATTTTCTGTTAGGAGGGTTTGTATCTCAGTTGGAATTTGACATCAAAATCACTGTGTGAAGAAGAGTTAAATGGAAAGAGATTTGGGAATAATTTAAATTTGATCACTTGAAAAGCAAATAGCTTGAGAGTAAATTACTGGTTTGATTCCTCCTTAAATGTCACTTAAAACAGGCTTGCTTTTAACCCAGAGTATTTGTCATTGGCCTGATTTCTTGTGCTGAGAAGCTTGTGAGTTGATGAGATGAAATGACTGGCATGCAGGAGCGATGAGGATGCTGTACAAGCTCGTGAATCAGAGCAGATGGTGTGACTGTTTCAGATATCTTTTCAGTTTTCATTCCTTTTATACAGGCAGCTTTCTTTTGCTAATGGAGCGAGCCTTTGGGGGATAAACATCAAGACTTAATACAGAATGCTAAGGTCTTCTGTCCTCAAGATGAAAAGGAGAAAGCTTATGGAATTAAAGCTGCAATTTTAGCCCAGGAGTATTTTAGTTGCCGAGTGCTGCAGTTTATCAGCATGAGCTGGAAAAGCCTAATTGTTCCATCAGCTGCCTGTTACCTTCACCCAGCCTGTCTGAATGCTGCCAGGTGTCTGCTCTAAAGGAGTGCAGGACAGGTCAGAAACAGTGTTGTGTTAAGAGTTACTGTCGTGTAGGAGTCTGAGGAGTGGCTGAGGGGGGGGGAACCCTCTTGTTGAGTCACGAGGTTCAGACAGGACCCCCTTGCTTTCTAAACTCCTTCTCAGAGAAGAGTCTAGGTGCGGCTAAATCCAGTCCTAGTCTCAGACTTGGTCAACGGTTATTTTCTAAGGACTGTATATGCAGCCATTCATCAGAGTAAAGGCGACAGCGTTAATTTAAACGCGCTGCACCCCCAGTCTAGTCGTGTTGCATGAACTATCATGGCCACAGTAATAAAGAGTGCAGTTTATTAGAGCAACAGATACACAGATTCTTTGGATTACCAGTGATAAATTTACTGTCTGCAAAGCACGTGCAAATACCAAGAGTATGAGTGACACTGCCGGCTATAAATGCGTTAAAGATGATAAAGCAACTCTAGAGAGATTTCTAAGTTTCCCGGGAAGGCACTTGGAATAACCAAGTGTTTGACTCTTACCCAAAGGCGTCCCGATGGGGGGGAAGAGAGGCTCAGCCCGTCGACTGATCCCAGAGGTCAGAGTGGTACGCGATGGTGTCTTCCCTAACATTTGCTTTCTCTTAAGCCATTTTATACTATCTTTCACCTTTTGGGTGGAGCTTGAGGGACTCTAGTCATACATCTTTGTTTAGGATTGGTGTAAAGTTTTCTCACTTCGCTTTTAAAGGTATAGGCTAGGAAAAATTCAAAGCGCAAGCTCAGTGAGGGGTGGTCGCACCTTGGAGGCGGGTAGCTTTTGGGATGGAGGTGTGTTTTGGTATTATAATGATGTTATAACGAGCAAAGTTCATCAAAGGACAGCATTTTGTCAGAAACATGACAGACTGTTGGCCCAGGATAGCAAATGTGCAGCTTACTGGTCACACACAATACCTTTGAGTTCCCATTTAATTGCAGAGCCTGGCCGCGGCGTCTCCACACCGCTCCACCCGCCGAACAGTACCTTCTTAGAGTCAGTACACCAAGCTCCCCTGGCGTCACCGACGTCTAAGGTTACAGGCCTAGGGAACTTCCATGGAATGGCCTTGCATGTCAGCCGCGTTCCACCCAGGAATCTTCTTCAATGCTGTACCTTACCTAAAAGTGTGAATATAAGTTTAATTTCTAAGTCACCTCCAGCTATTATCCCACAAACAGTGAGCAAGATCATGTAGCACCAGTCTGTACTGCAGCTGTGCTAGCATTGCCCTGACAACAGAAGTTGGATCTTGTAATTTGTCACCTTGGATTGGTGAGCGCTGCTTGTCTCTCCCCTACCTGAGTGTCCCTGTGAGCTGAGGCACCGTTACCTGGAAATCTAGCTCCAGACCTCCTCAGTGAGTAATCGGAGTTTTGAGAAAAATCTTAGGGATGAGTGTTTCCTGGTGGCTCTTGTCAGAAATGCAGCACTTAGAGTTCACACTATTGCTTCAGCACTGGGTTGTAAATTGGATTACAAGTAAAGGAAAGGTACAGCATATTCTGTTTCTGTTAGTCTAGGCAGAGCTCTTAGTATCCTTCACTGCTTTCATAATGGTGCATGCGAACCTTATTTAAAGCAGAAGTACTGGGTTTGTATGGCAGTGCTGTCTGCTCTCCGGTTAGAGGTAACTGAATAATCAGAAACCTTTCCCCAAAGTCTAGAAGACATTTCTACAGCCCTGATCCCAAGACCAGCTAACTTGTCAGTGTGTTCCAGTACTTGTGTTTCAGTTCTTAGTGTTGTTTCCTTTAAACAAAAAGTTGGTTCTTGCTCCTGGCTCATCTGTTCAATATAGTACTTGGTTCTTAGGATCCTGATTTGGGAAAAATCTGTTTTAAAGAACAGCTTTCAGAGCTAGTTATATTGCAGTGCTTTAGGTTGTCATGGGTAAACCATTTACTGGAGGTACTTGATTGATTCAGCTGTGTACAAAACCCCCATGTAGTCTAACATGAGTGCTCTGGAAATAAGGGGGCTGCTGAACTTAATTGCTTCTCAGTTTGCTCTTAAACTGCTGATAGCTGCTGCTCAGGTTTCGTATTTGCTGCCAAGGAGTGAAGTAACTTTACATAAGAATGTCAGAAGCAGCTGTGATTTCTTCTCTTTTTTTAGAGTCAATTATCCTTTTTGCCTTTTTCTCAGCACAGGATAGTCTCAGAATTAGGTAGGTGCCTTAGAGTTAGCTTGCTGCCAGCTAGGCACAAGCCTTGCATTTCTCCAGTTGGCAGCTTCCAGCCTGTGCCTCCCTCTGCACTCAGGGACAACCCCTATTTCTTTGACTCTGTCTCTGGATGCTGCCTTTTCATGGCCACCAGGTAATGATGGACCTCATTTGTTACTGCAACCAGTGTATCACTGTGCCATCTACTGCTGCTTTTAGCTTGCAGAAAATGTTGTGATAAAAGGATGTGGCTGCAGAGGGAATGAGAACGTCTTGAAGAATGGCAGGGCTGCCTGATGCCAAGGTGCTCTCTGGGGGCTCCAAAGACAGCTGGGCTTAAAAGGCCTGAACATCTCAATCCCTCTCCATCTGTGCTCACAGAAGTGATGCTGGGGGGATGACTGACATTAGTCCCATTTTACAGAAAGTTGAGATACACTTAGCAACTCTTTTGGTGCCCTCTACATTTGTAGGGGGTATTAAGGAGTTAAGGCAGGGTGTGCTATCTCCTTGTTCTACTACATAGTGATACTCTTTAATTACATGAATTTAATTTCATGTTGTTTTGCAACAGAATTTTTTATGCTGGTAAATGTACTTGCAACACTTTAGTGGGTGTTTTACCCTCATACTTAGTGATTTTTACTCTTCCTTCACTTTGTAGCTATATTGATAACTTGCTGGTACAGCAAAATATTATTCAGAGGTGGGGTTTTTGCCTCAGTTGAATGGCCTTGTGTAAAAGGTAAGAAATAACTGTGATGTAAGAGGTGCAGAACCGTGTAATTCATTCAGCCAATATGCAGTGTTCCCTGGATCATTTTTCTACCATGAGGGTTTCTGACTGGCAAAACCTGACCTTTTGTCCTTTTCCCTATTCTCATCTATCAAAATGCTTTGGAAAGGTTTCAAGTGTGTAATGCGACAGGTGGGAAGGCTGGCTCACACTGATGTCTGCATTGAAGTGTTCTGACACAGTTTTTGCTCAGCTTTATTGAAACAAACCTGGTTTGTAGGTACAGATGAAACCTGGAAAACATCACTGGAAGTGCTTGAAAATTTCAGAAGGTTCTACAAGCAGGGCTGGAATGCAGTTTCTCAGCTCATGCAGTAATTCCTGAACAAGAACACAGATTGAGGGCTTGGCAGGCAACAGGGCTACGAAGGGACTGTTGAAAGGGTTACTGAGAAACTGTGAAATAATTTATTTGCTTGCATTGTTTTGTTTTTAAAATAATTTTTATCCTTTTGTAACTACTTTCTTTTCAGTAGCATGGATGTATTTCCTCTTTAATCCACTGTGAAGTGCCATGTGTCTCTTCTGCACCTTACTTTTTAGCAGAAATGTCCTGAGGTGAACACATTTTTCAATAATACATTTTGTTCTCCAGTTCTGCTGCTCTTTGCCCAGGATCGCTCAGTTCAGTACCTTCTTGTTCCAATAATTTATGCCAGGACTCAAAAGTCAGAGTTTTTGTTAATTATCAGGAGAAGGTTTTGGAGAGACACATTCTTAGAAGCAAGCAATAAATGCCATGTTTAGGTATGATCCAACCTAAAATTAAATCTAATCGTGTTAATTAGAAAACTGCATGCTCATCTCCAGAAGTCATACATCAGCAAAGCTGGCAGTAACCCTTCGTATCTCTGTCAAGCCTTGTTGTTAGGATTCTTTCAGCAATTAATGTGTTTAAAAATGCTATAATATTCCCAGGAAGAGTTGATGTTTCAGCATGCAGAGTGTTGGGGCGATGTTGCTATGGCAGCCTTAGCCATGGTTTTTTTTCTCTTGTTACTGACAAAACCTTTTTTCCCAGAATGTCCTGCATTTTAGTTATTGGTATTCTTCATGTTTAAATGGTTCTTTATAAAGTAGCAAGACCATTTATCAGTCATTTTATTGCTTTTCCTATTGTAATTGCTAGTACAGCTAATGTAATACCACTTTGTGTGGAAGATACTATAAATATAATCTAATCCAAAAGGCTTCACTCAGTGCCATGGTGGCATGAGTCAATAGCCAGAGAGGCTGCTGTGAAATGTTTTTTTGGTAATAGTTAATTGTTTTTATACCTCTTTGTCAGTGACTCTGAACATCACATCTACCCTGGGGTACCAGCACCTTCTAACATGATGGTGTGGGGTAAAGGTGTCTCAGTATTTCCCTTAGTGCAATGAAAACCAGATAGCCAGTAAAAACATAAACCAATCTCGTTTTAGCAGAGGTTTAACGGACATGGAGGTTGTGCTCTCACTCCATGTTTTTCCACTTGACTGCAGCCAGCTCACTGCTGTGTGGGGCAGTGCTGAAGGTACCACAAAGCTGCCTTTGTTTTGAACCATGTTTGTCCAGTGGTTCACAGAAGTGAAGATGCTGCTCAGAGTGGGTTGCAGCCAGCTCTCCTCTCTCTGGTGAGAGCCTGACCTTCTCCAGGGTGCTGTAAGTATAAAGTGTGACTGATCCTCAGCTGATGAGCAGAGATCTCATAATTGCAGTTTATTCCTTCACGGGATTTATCACGTTCTTGTTTCTCACTCATTGACGCTGGCATGCCATGCTTGTGCTCCTGTGCTCCTATTGTCATTGCAAATCCATATGTCAGAAGGAAAAGTAACTGTTATTCATGTGTTAACAAAGACATTCCAGAAATGTGGCCAGTGGCAAGGTAATAAGCTGTGCAGTATTTGTGGTTGTTCACCGGTTTCCCCCCTTTAAAATCTTAAGATGCCAGTTTTATCCTCATGGGAATTACAAAACAACCCAAACATCCCCAAGTAAAGCCAGCAATGTCTTCCCCCTGCTTAGCTTGAGCCTGGCTTCCTTTTGGGAAGTTGGGGGATGTAGAAATGGTGGAACCTGTGCATGCTGCTCTTCCGTCTGCATGCCCAGAGACAACTGTGCTGAGCATGGAGTTCTCCTGGAGAGAAATGCCTGCTAAAAAGGCAGTCAGAGCAAAGCTTGTGTAGTCAGTGAGGGCTTGCAGTATCTAGCAGGATACCAGGATGCAAATGCTCTTTAAAGACTTGATTTCTTGTTATGTGTTAGTGTGACTCTTGGAGTGATTCTGGAAGAGAAAAAGACTTCAGCAAGGATTTGCATCCAGATTAGATTTAAAAAAAATTTTTTTTTTTTTTCCTGGCTAAACTTGCATTAACTTTCATTGTTACTTTGCCCATCTGTGCTACAAAGAAGCATGACCCTAACACAGGCAACATTAGAGGAATAAGGGATCTTTATAGGGGACAAGTAACTGCACAGCACCTAGTCTGGAGCAGTGGAAGGGAACGGGAGCACACATGCAACCCTGGGTGGGGAGGAGGAGTGAAGGACCCTAGCAGGAGGTGCAGAGGCACTGTGGGGCCAGCCCACAGGATGAAGTGGGTGAATACTCAGAGCTCCAGGTCTGAACATGGGTCTGGGATGGCAGAAAGCGGGGAATGGAGGGAGGGCACCTGTAGGTATTTAAAGTATTTAAAAGACGTTTGGATGAGGTGATTAGGAACATGGTATAGTGGTGGTCTTGGTAGTGTTAGGTTTACGGTTGGACTCGATGATCTTAAAGGTCTTTTCCAACCTGTACAATTCTGTGATTCTGTGGGAGAGGTGCAAAGAGGGCGATTCTCTTACCTGCTTCTTGACATTCTTGTAAGTGGCAGTGTTTTGCTCTTTAGCAGAAACAGATATTTCCGTTCACTTCCACCCACTGTACGGAGAGGTAGAGAGGCTTCCCTCTGAGCAAGAGCTGCCATCCTCGTGTTCTGCTCTGGCCTTGTTCCCAGCCTGGGAGGAAACAGTTTCTGTCCCTCTTGGGGCAAGCTGGAAAGGTATTGCTGGTATTTGAAATCAAATATGTTTTTTGAAAATCTCTTATGAAGTATTTGTGTATATCTATATATACATATATGTGTGTGTGTATATATATATATGTATATTAAAATACATTAA
This sequence comes from Ciconia maguari, assembly GCA_017639555.1. NCBI lineage: Eukaryota > Metazoa > Chordata > Aves > Ciconiiformes > Ciconiidae > Ciconia > Ciconia maguari. The sequence continues at coordinate 5,772,541 of JAGFVN010000081.1, forward strand.
AAAGATAGCTTTTTAGTGTATGCACTGAGCTGCTAGCTTTGGAACGGCTGCAGTCCTGCAAGTAAGTGTTCAGCAGGAAAAAGTGTTCTCCGCTGCTGTTGAGTGTTGCAGCAGACAAAGAGAGCAAACTCTGGCTTGAACTGATTTCTTTTTTTAAACTAACTAAAATGATCATTAAGCCCCTCTGGTGCCTTTAAAGCTCTGTGCGGAAGGAAGCATGCCAAACACTGAGCTTTCTAAGGGAATCCTTGCACAACCATGTGTAGGCTTTTCTCTTAGTGCTTGGGGTTTGATATGCTGGAAAATATTTGAAATGAGCATCTCTGTGTGTGCTGCCCTCAAGCAACATGTGTAGGGAGCCACAACTGTAGAGCTCTTCTTCCTGGCTGCTGTTGAATACAGGTGCTTGCTCTCTGAAGGTTCACTTCTTAATATTGACACAAAAGTGTTTTTCTGGCATTAAACACCAGTTAACCACTCAAGTGAAAGGTAAACTGTGTAAGTGGTGGAAGAAGAGAGCCTGAGCAAATATTTCTTAGGTCAACTCTGTTCCATGAGGGAGTAGTTAGATAAGAAAGACATAAAAAAAAACCCAACCCACAAAACACCCAAAAAACTCTGATCTTTATGAATGGCCTGAAAATTCTATAAAATCAAAACTTGTTTTCTTTAAGAAGTTGGCAATTGATCTAATGGGGAAATTGTTTAGCCTACACGAGGGCAAGTATTGCCTTTGGTATGGAAGTTCAGCTGAGATGCTGGATGATGGGGCTTAAACCTGAAGCACAGATTTAGCCTCTGTTATAGCATGTTAATGAGTTCTGATTATAGAGATTGGTATTTGCATATGCTGCTTCCTTCAGATCAAAAATCACTCTCTCCTTCCCTGCCCCCAAAGAGAAACAACAAAACAGAAAACAAAATATTCACCAGAATGAAAATGTTCACTAACAGCAAAATGCTGGCGATAGCGTAAATGGCTGTCAGGTAGAGCTGGAGGATGTGTTAAGCAAAGTTTCTGCACTGCAGCAGCTTGGGGTCAGTGTAGGTGTAGAAACTCTGAATTAATTCTTTGAAAATGGGAATCATTGTTTCGTGTTTGAAAGAGGCACTGGGTGAAAGCTCTGAAGCTGGCCCTTGGGCAGTGAAAATGCTCGGAGTGAGTTTGTTGGGCCTTAGATCAAGGCCTCAGTCCAGTGCAAACAGACCTATTGTAGTGTTCAGTCCTCAGCTTAGCATGAGAATGTGAAATATTTGGGCTCAGCACCAGTGGGTGCTGCTGGGACAACATGTGACCATCCCTGCAGAAGACTTAAGGGTTGCAAAGATCATGTTAGGAGAGCCAAGGTTACCAGACCTCAAAGAAGGGTGCAAATGGAACAGAAAAACCTGTATTGGTATGAACTGTAACACAGCCTTAAAACAGCTGAACCAAGAACAAGGTTAGAAACCCTGTTTCTATTCCTTTCAACGTGGCAGTAAACCTTCCTGCGCAAAGCTGGACGCATTTGGCAAAATAAGTTAGGCTGAAAGTAGCATGTGATGATTACTTTTGTGCATTGTGGAATTAAAAAAAAAAGTTTTTAGAACTAGGTAATCATAAAAATGGAAATTAAAGGCAGTTACTATGGGTCTTACATCAAACAAGAATGTGAGAAAGAATATGTGCTTCAGCAGCAAGTCCAAACTGGAACGTCAAAGACTGGCATTCTCCGCTCACCTTGGCTCCAGGAGGACCTCTGTATGGGTCTCTGTCTGCCTTACTTTCTGGAGGAAAAAGCTAATTGTACGTTGCTTAGTAAGTACAGCAGTGAAGACACATGAAAGATTTAAGTAGGTAGCATAGTATTTTTTTTCCCCCTCTTTACAGAGGAGATTTAAATCAGGGAAAATGATCCACTGCAAAATCTTGGGGGTTGGAGTAGAAGTGACGTGCAGAATCTTCATGCTGTCAGCTCAGCCTGTTCGTACGTATGCTGTGTGGGATATTTAACTGCAGGTTAGCTTGAGAGCTTGTAAACTTTGAGGTTTTCGGGTTTTTTTAGTGTTTAGTAGCAAAAATATTAAAATAGCAAAAAGGTTTTACACTCAAAATCTGTCATCCAGTCCTCCTGCCACTTTATATCACTTTGTGCAATTCCTGTGGGACAGCTGGTACTGAGCCAAGTTAAGCTTGATTTCTGCTTTGGTTTGAAGCAAGAAAGGATGAAGATTGTGGACTTGAAAGGAAATGTGCAGGGATAGAATCCTTAATAATTGTCAGAATTCTGTATTCAGAGGGGTAATTAAATCGCGCAGCGCACCATTGCCAGGAGTTCAGCTTAGAGTAAGTTGCAAACCTGGTAGAAAAAGGGAAGCAAGGAACACTTATTTTGACAAAAAAGGGCCTGATCTGGGGAGGTGGCCAAAACCAAGACGATGTCTGTACACTTTAAATAGCACATCTGCTTTCTGTCTGCTTTTATGTGGATGCTTTTTTTTTTTTTTTTTTTTCTGCTTCTTAAGTTACTTTGGCTATTTCTATCTGAACCAAACTGTAATGGTTTTTTTTTCCCCTTCTTTCAGTAGCTGCTTCGTGACAGAATAAAAACTGGATGTGAGTTGTGCGTTGGGAAGTGATTGATGTGTGCTTGTGCAGCTTGTAGCACTATGAAAAACACAGGTGCAGCTGCTGCTGATGTTTGCTGGAAGTAGATTGAAAAAGCAAGAAAATGAAATTGCACTTCTGCACAGAAAACCTATTGTAAAACTGTGGGGCAAGAAGAAATTTTGGAAGCAAAAACTCCATTTGTTTCTGCGGGACAAAATGAAGAGGCTTCTTCAAGGCCAGGTAGATGAGAATCCAAACCATGCTCATCACTGCCAGCTCTCCCCGGTGGAGATTGAAAGGGACACGTTTGTTTGTGAAATAAAGAGGAGCTCTGCGAGCACTGAATTTTCCATTGCTGGAGGGGGCTTTCATCAGGATGGAGGACATGATTCCAAGGGAGTGAGTGAAGTGTGCGTTGGCGAGGTGGAACTGAACTGGGATGTGTATGTAAAAATACCATGCTCGGTTCAACAGAACAAGAAGGACTTGCAGGGAAATTCTTCTGATGGTATGACACAGACCTCTTCTGAAAGAAAGGGCAGAGTGTCTGAGGGGCAGGACCTGTCTTCCCTGAGCACTACCATGAGCTGGAGGGAGATAGCTGAAAGGCGAGGGTGCTTTCCCCAGGAAAAGCCCACTGCATACAAGAGTTGTAGACTGCAATCACGAGATCACTCAGCTGATGTGGTTGATCACATTGTTAAAGAGCTCCAGGGAATAAGTTGCATCCAGACAGAGATTGCAGAGCTCCAGCAGCATCTCACCTTGATAAAAGTCTCTGTGGATGAAGTCTCTAGCTGTGTGGATACAGTCTTGAGTGAGATAGAAGGCCTGCAAGGTGGTTCCACTGCCAAAACCCAGGGTACACATGCTCGGGAGCCAAATGGGGAGGTATACAAGGAAGAACCAGTATTATATTTTTATGGGATCCCAGAAAAAGATGGTGAAAACACAGTAGAGCTTATCTGCAGCTTCTTGTCTGAATATCACTGTTTCAATGGTATCCAGTGCAGTAAGCATATAAAAGATGCTTATAGATCAGATATTGGTACAGGCAATCCATTAATACGAAGACCAGCAGTTGTGAAACTTGTCAATTGTGAACAGAGAGACTTTATTTTACAGAAGTCTATCCTTCTGCAAAGCTCAGGGGTACGGATTGCTACCAGCGAAGAGCAAAAGCGACAGAATGGCCAGAGGGGCCACAAAATGGATTCAGTCTCTTCACAGTCTGGCTTCAAGAAAAATAATCACAACTCAGTGAATCTTGATGTAGCTCAGAGAACTGATGCAGTTGAGCACTTTTGAACTGACTCATGCCAGGTTAAGTATAAAAGCATGAGTAGGAAAACACAGTGCATAGGGGAGAGATTTGATTCTGTGCAGAAGACAACCTTGACTAAGAAAAGCAACTTGATACCTGAAACTGGGAAGGAAGCACAAAAAATAAGCTGCAGTGAGCAGCCTTCAGATGAGAGTGACATTCTCCAGGCCCTTCATGAACCTCCACAAAATCCACAGGTGACCAATTTGGCCAAATCAGGTGATAGAAATTATTGCTGCACATCTGAGTCTTTGGGCTGTGCAAGCCAGATATGTGCTTCAAGCAATGGAAGTGAGCACAGGCTTGACACTGAAAGTGTCACTGAGAATGGCTCTTCCCTTCTAGATAAAGATGAGAAGATAACTGCAGAAGAAATTGAAACAGACTGTGATACCCCATGCAAATTTACCAGTGTGGAGAAAGTTGATGTTCAAAGAGAAGAAGTTTCTAGTGGGGTGACAACCATTAGCTATGATCATATAACAGATGAAATAGCTGATAGTAGTGACAGCTTAAAAGATATGATCCAAATGGACCTGAATGATCAAGATCCAACTGATCAGGTCTTTAGGGATGTCCTGGAAAATTCCCAGTATTTCCTTGACCATTCCCAGGATAACATTGATCTTGTAGACATGAAGTTTTACACTAATAAGCTTGGGAAAGCTATTCATCACTTCAGGTCTGCTCTGCAGGTGGTGTTTCACAAACTGGAGACAAGCGATTCTGAAATCCTCTTGGAAAATGATAGTGGCTTACAGATGGATGATGACAGTATGCTTATGCTGACCAGTTCAGGTATGTGTGGCAGCTCTGACAACTTTGCAGAAACCCGTCCTAGTCAGTCCTCCGAGAGCCAGGTGAACACAACTGTCAACAGTGAAGCGTCTGCTCAAATGCAGTTTGTTCCTTCCAGTCTTTCCTCTGTTCCACATGAGCCTCCTGTTTCCAGTTTGCTGCCATCATCTGACTGAAATCCCTGCTGGGCAGTGCTCACCTCCTGAGGAGCTTGGAGGAGATGTGAACTCTCTACCTGAGCAAGCAAAGGAGTGCAGACCCATGAGCCTTGAAAAGGTGTGCGCAGAGACCATCTACCTGAACAAATGCACCAACAATTTCAAAAATGTGCTGAGGGAAAAGAGACAAACGAGTAGGAGACTCTTAAAAGAATTAGTGCAGGACAAATTCAGGTAAACCCAGTGGCCAACACCTCACTCTGTGGGTGAACACTTTATTAGGACTTATAAGTTGTGAGCAAATAGTTATGAAGGCAAGTACATATGCCGTACAACAGTACTGACCAAAAAACCCTAAAGTTTATTGTGTAACACACTGAAATGCAAGTTAGCAAGCTTCACTTTTTTTTTTGGGAGAGGGAGATTTGCAGTGCATCTTAAAAATAGCAGGTGTTAGGGTTTTTTGTCATAATTTGTGACTTGGTTTCTTGTTAAATATAATAGTTAAGACATGTGATAACAAAGTGTGCGTTTGAGCTATTGTCGTGGTTTAGCCCCAGCCGGCAACTAAGCACCATGCAGTTGCTTGCTTGCTCCCCCCCGGTGGGATGGGGGAGAGAACCAGAAAGGTAAAAGTGAGAAAACTCGTGGGTTGAGATAAAGACAGTTTAATAGGGAAAGCAAAAGCCATGCGCACAAGCAAAGCAAAGTAAGGAATTCCTTCACTCCTTCCCATGGGCAGGCAGGTGTTCAGCCATCTCCAGGAAAGCAGGGCTCCATCACGTGTAATGGTTACTTGGGAAGACAAATGCCATCACTCCGAATGTCCCCCCCTTCCTTCTTCTTCCCCAGCTTTATATACTGAGCATGATGACAGTATGCTTATGCTGACCAGTTCAGGTATGTGTGGCAGCTCTGACAACTTTGCAGAAACCCGTCCTAGTCAGTCCTCCGAGAGTCAGGTGAACACAACTGTCAACAGTGAAGCGTCTGCTCAAATGCAGTTTGTTCCTTCCAGTCTTTCCTCTGTTCCACATGAGCCTCCTGTTTCCAGTTTGCTGCCATCATCTGACTGAAATCCCTGCTGGGCAGTGCAGTATGGAATAGCCCTTTGGTCAGTTTGGATCAACTATCCTGGCTGTGCCCCCTCCCAGCTTCTTGGGCACCTGGCAGAGCATGGGAAGCTGAAAAGTCCTTGACTAGTGCAGCAACAACTAAAACATCAGTGTGTTATCAACACTGTATTCAGCACAAATCCAAAACATAGCCCCATACTAGCTACTATAAAGAAAATCAACTCCATCCCAGCCAAAACCAGCACGGCTATAAGTAGCTAGATTTGCAGTTTTAGGAGTTGAGTGCATCCAGACTTCAAGTGGCTCCATCACGAAGTGAGAGTTCTCAGGGTTTAATCACTGCTAGATGTTATCCTAGTAGAGACCTTTGTAAAAAAAAATAAAATTGAGACCTGTGTTTTGGTATTGTTTCCACAACTTGTCTATGAGATGAGAAATTTTCCATTTCTGTGGAGCTACATCCCTTATTGCCAGCACAGATAATGAAGTGTTTGACCACAGCAGATGTGAGCTCTGATATAGCGGTGGAGCAGTGCTGGTTAACCCATTCCTGAGGATGTGGGAGATAGATAGAAATGACTGACATGTTTTGATGGGTCTATTTTTGATAGGCCTTGATTTAGTAAAACCAAACCTAACATTGAAATGTAGGTCCATCTGCTCCCTCCCTCTCCAGGCAGTGAAAAAACTTTCTCAGTGGCATTTCTGTCCAAATCACTACACAGTTAAGAGAAGAGGCTTGACTGTTTCAAGAGTGGTAGATATTGGAACTATAGCTTGAAATCTTCACTTCCTTATTGTAAGCCTCCTTGTATCAAATTTTTTGTTCACTTTTCTCCTTGCAATCATGAAAGCTAGTCAGAATAATCAGAGTGCTCTCTTTCCCATTGAAATAGTTGTCTTGCTCCAAGTGTCTTTTCCAGTGGCTGTGCTTTCACTGTGAAGAAACAATCTGTCTCTATTTGACTTCTGTACCAGTGACCTTCTCAGTTATGCAAATCGTAAAGCTTGTAATCAGCTCTTTGCTTTCTTATTTTATATGAAGTCCTTAGTGTAGAGTTGATTCAAACAATGGGTTTTTAATGAGTGAAACACTAGGATTTGTTAACAGGCTTGGCACAGATGTCTACGTATTTCTGTATTTCAAGGGAATGTTCAAATTACTAAATTATAGATAGTACAGATGGAACTGATTTTTTTAATCATTATTATTCAGAAACCTGTTTTTATTTTCTGTTAATTTTTTTCCTTTTTTTGGTAGTGTTTGCATAGTGTTCAGGTCCTGAATATACGTTCTAATTTTAGGACCAAGGGAACAGAAAGTGGTTTAGGTTAGCATTTGCCACAGTGCAACAAAAGTATTGAAATAACCTATTTCTGAGGCTTCACTGAATGTGAGAGGAGGCTGCTCATCTCAGTAGAGTTTGAGCAGTACAGGCATGTTCACAAGGCGAGAAGTAGCCAAAACAGTAAGGAGGTGGAAGAACGCAGCTGGACTTTAGTGCCTTAAATCTGGCTCCAGTGTGGATCGGCATTCCTGAGCCTTCCTGGTTCTGTTCTCCTGAACATCGTCTAGCGATGTGACAAAGAGCTGATGCTCATGTGACACTCATGTAAAGGTGCATCTATATGGTAGATATGACAACTGAAGTTACAACAAGAAGTATGGAATTAAATAATGATGTAGGAAACGTGCTCTGAGAGACAGGAGGAGTATAAAGGAGTCAAGGGTAGTGGAAAACACTGGATAAGGGATGAGAAAAGGGAGATAACTTGGCGGGGGGGGGAGGAACCTGGAGGAGATGTCAGGAATCAAAGCAGCCCACACCATCAGGGCAAGGCAGGGGAGCTGGAAAGGGAAGAGCAGGCCTGTCCAGAGCGGAGATTGAGGGACATAATCAAAACAGCAGTGCTCACACAGGACGGAGCAAGGAGGCAAGGAGGCAGTGGGTGAATAACCACTTGGCAGTAGCCAGAGCAAGAGAAGGGGATGACAGTATTGACAAAGGCTGTAGAGCTGGGCAAAATTAATTGTATAACCTTTCAATTTGAAATAGGGTTGTTTTGGCATGCATTTTCTGAGAAACTGAAGCAACAGTTTTATGTGCTTTTTTTGCTGTACTCGACTTAAAATAAGTTTGAGCCAAGCTCTTATTTTCTTCCTTTGGAAAAAGCATCATACTCCATCTGTCCTCAGTGTTTTCCAGCCGGGAGCTATAGCAGGGCTTTCCCTGCTCGGCATGACTGAGAGCCATGGCAGACTTTAGAGGGACAATGAGTCCTTGTCTTCTGCATCTTCTGCACTCTGAGACATCACAGGAGACATCAGGAAGGAATTTAGTTAAAATGCAAAGGGGATAAAACCCCAAGAATGAGGAGAGTCTGGATCTGCCTGGGACACGCTGAAAAAACTGCAGGGACCAAGTCAGGAGAAGACTAGGCTTGGGTTTGAAGGGTTTGGGGTGACTGTGTGAAGAGAGGGACAAAACCAGAGGACTCGAAGTGGAATTGGGGCTGCCTAGGTGAGAAGGTTTTGCTTAATAGAAAGGGACAGGCAGGAAGATAATGTAGAAAATCATTTTAGAGGGGAACAATCAGAAGTGTCTGTGCCCAAGAAAGAATGTTTCCATCTGAGTCTGGGATGGACCCCAAGTTTCCTCAGCTTCTCCAGGTCAGCAAGTTTGCACAGAGCTGACTGTCAAAATATGGCATTCCTGTAGCACCGGCTGTTATGCAGAAGACAGCAGCGTACTGCTGCTTGTGTTTTCTCCTCCATTAGCTCACGAAGGAGAGGCCTGCAGGGTCATCCTGGAGGCTTTCCTCCCCGCTGAGGATCCATGCGGGCATGTCTTAAGATGGAAAGTAGGGGTTTTATTTTAGCTACAATCCAGCACTTCATTTGCTAAAGTAATTTGACTTCTCCTTAGTGACTGAGTTAAAATAGCTTCTCTATTTTCCTGTCTTAGTGATTGCATTTGTGTAATTACACCCATATAGGCAGTAACTTTGAAAACTATTTTAGCTTTTAAACCAATTTGAGTGGCCGTTGTTGCCATGAAGATATTCCTTCCCCTCCATCTTTGATAAGCAAATGAGTAATATGATTCTTCTATGCAGATACAGAATTATCTGATTGGAAGACTTACAAAATATCATGTCTGTACCAGAAGTTTTGAGTATGACTCTCATATAACTTGATTAGCCTTGAAATTGTCTATCCATAAATATGAGATTGTGTAGGAGGCTTCTGGATTTTTTTCTCAGAGGAGAATTGCCTAGATTTATAAAACCAGAAAATATCTCTCTGCATTACGGTATTTGCAATAGCAAAATGTGTTCTGTGGGAGCTACCAGTTTCCTCATAACGGGCAAAATGTACAGGGGGCGAGGAGGGGAGGGGGGATGCTTCAGATGCAGGCAGTGGATGCAGTCTGGGGGAAAGGGGGAACAAATCTGTTCCTCTTTGTAATAAATACATGTTCTCTTTCAAGTGTAGTAAATAACTCTAATTCTGTATTAAGATTACTTAAAATTCTTGAGTTAATAAAACAGGAACTGTAACTCTAAAAATCAGCTCTCAAAACCATATGTTCTATGCATGTCCAGTTATGGGTGAAATTTGATCACAGTTTAACTCGAGATTAATTGGTAGAGATTAATTAACTGGTGTATGTCCCAGGAAGCACATGGGAAAACTCTCCACTGCACAAATGTTTTATCAACTTGCAGCAAATGTTTACCCCACTTTCTGAAATCATTTTAAAGAGTTCATGGCAGAAATCTGGTCTATTAACTTTTGTTCCTTTCCTTCTCTTTTTTCTTCACAGAAGGAGGTAGAGGAGAGCTCCAGGTTGTACATGTTGTCCCTTGTAACCAGCATCTCTTTCTGAAACTCCTGTGTGTGCATGCCTTCTCTTCATGTAGCCAATTGCTCCTGCTGAGGCGCTGAGATTCAGTTTAGCATGTTATGGTTGTCAGAGGAATTGTTAACACTGTGCATGAGTTAAGAGTCTGTTCAGTGCGTATTACCTTGTACAAAGGAGAAAACATGAATGCTTGGAGTGATCTTCTCCCTTCAGTGCTCTGTGGGATTTTGTGTAATGTGCACAAGCACCGCGTTAGCAGAGTACAAATTGTTTATCTTGTCTTTTCCAGTCTTCCTCTTTATGAATCTTGTTTAAACCAAGTATTTCCTCATTTTTCCTCAGTTATATTATTTCATTCCATCTCTATCTGGTTTGTACACTTATGGCAATTAAAGTCAAAAGTACCACAATGGGCTATAATATTGAGATTAAGCAAGACTATGGGTGCTGGGAGGTGTCTGTTGCAGATCCCTGTGCCTTTTTAGCTAGCTACAGGCTCCACTTTGCTTTGAGCAGGGCCGTGTGCCCCATGGGAAGGGCAGGACTTTTCAGTTAATACCTACAGCTATTGCCTCTCCACTCATGGACCTGTTGCCTCTCTGCTTATCACCCTCATGTGGGGCAGTCTGTGGGCAACAGGTAACTCTTTCCTGCTAAGAGAATCCACAGAATGTTTTGTTGACCGCTGTGTAACATCTTAGTTTGTGTTTGCAACTGTACCTTATGTAGAGAAATTTCTGGCTGTTGAATTCTCAAATTACTTTTTTATTTTCTTGAATTTATGTGTTGTGGTTTAGCCCCAGTCGGCAATTAAGTACCACACAGCCACTCGCTCACTCTCCCCACTCCCGATGGGATGGGGGAGAGAATTGGAAGAGCAAAAGTAAGAAAACTCATGGGTTGAGATAAGAACAGTTTAATAATTGGAACAACAACAAAATAATAAATTGTAATGAGAAGGGAAACAACAAGAGAGCGAGAGAGGAACAAAACCCAGGAAAAAACAACAAGTGATACAACTGCTCACCACCTGCTGATTGATGCCCAGCCAGTCTCCAAGCAGCAATCGCTACCCCCTGGCCAACTCCCCCCAGTTTATATACTGAGCATGACGCCATATGGTATGGAATAGCCCTTTGGCCAGTTTGGGTCAGCTGTCCTGGCTGTGCCCCCTCCCAGCTTCTTGTGCACCTGGCAGAGCATGGGAAGCTGAAAAGTCCTTGACTAGTGTAAACATTACTTAGCAATGACTAAAACACCAGCGTGTTATCAATATTATTCTCATACTAAAATCCAAAACGCAGCACTATACCAGCTACTAGGAAGAAAATTAACTCTATCCCAGCCGAAACCAGGACATTATGCTATGTGGATTTGGTGCCTGCTTTGCTTCTACCTCTCCCTTAGTTGTATGAATCAGGCTAAATCAGCTTCTTGGAGTAGACTGAATGTTGCATGGCTTTTGGGCTTCCATGCAGATCTTATCCTTTGAGTTTGATGAATTTGCATTTCTATGCTTTATTGGCCTGTGTATCAACAAATTTGTTTCATTCTTACTGGCAAAATGTCTGTCCATTATTGCTTTTTTGGGAATGCAGAGATATCAGTGTCAAATATTGGTGTCAAATTCTGTCCTATTCTGGCTTCAGTGCAAAAACACTGCTCATCTGGCAGTTGGAAAACTGGTACTGGAAGATACATCAGGTGGAAGGAGCTTCCTTTGGGGCTTTTCAGTCATTATTTAAATTGACACTGTTGCAGAATACAGTGAACTTAAAATAATCCCTTGGCTTGTTGCAGCTTTGGATTCCATGTAAAACATAGCATACTTGAGTCAATGAAGACATTGAATCACAAGACTGACTAGTTTAATTGGGATGACTTAGTTCAGTCTGATTCTGCTAATACCCCTGAAGAAATGGTCTAATTAGGCATGACCAGAAGTTTAATTTAGATAGTGAGACAGTTGCTCCTCATTTTAGCCTGATTCAAATTCATCTATAGCTAAATTGAGGTCTTTGAGGTTTAATAATGAAGCATGGTATTTGAAAACAAGCTAGGATGATTTTCAAAACAAATAAAAAGTCATCATTGGATTTTCTTTTCTTATCTGTTTAAATAAAGCAGCTTTCCATGTTTTACATCTGTTTTTTATCGAAGAGGATAATGTGCTAGACACAGCACTTACAATGTGATGGAAAGTTACATTGTTAGAAAGCCTTTTATGTGGAGAGATGGATTTATAGGGAGAGGGCTAACAGATCTCAGGATGTTCTTCCTTTTCCTTGTGCTGCTCCAGACTTGGTAATTTTTTTTTTTAATGCCTCTATGTCCATTTTATGGACTTTCTCTTCTACAGAAGTATGTAATTGTTTGTTCTCTCCATTGAAACATCTTCTTGTGTGTGAGATAAATTGCAAAAATTGCAAATTGCAACTTGGTTAAATAACTTCTCAAATTACTTGTAAGCCTAGCTGCTGCTTCTCCTGAATAAGCAAAACTCCTATTAGATTCCTTTTTAGGCTTCAGTAAACATTGCCTTTCCTATGACTGAATACTGTGTCTTAAATGATCATGTCTGTTGACTTGTTTAATCCAGGGTATTAAACTTATGCTACTCTGTCACTGGCATTATTTTGCTAACCAGTTCATAGTTGATAAGAAACTTTAATTACTTGGAGAAGACCTTTCAGCAACTGATTGCAGCATGCTTTACTGTGAGTGAATATACTGCATTACTAGGGGTGACAAGCACTTCCCTGGCTGAAGGTATTTGTTGGATAGTGGGTGTAAAACTGTGATCCATCAGCATCAGAAATACAAAAATTAAATAGAGGTGTGATGGACTGTTTTGTTTACACGTTTGCTGCTCGATCTTTTCACTGCTTCTTTATATGCTTACTGGAGATTTTAAATAATATATATAAAAAAATTTCAGATTCAGACTGGTCTGGCTGCTTTCAAGGAGAGATCAAATGACAGCTGTGCAGAGAAGTGAAGTATAAGCCAGCAAAAGGCTTTCTGTGATGTGCAGCATGTGGGTGTCTAGGTGTTAAATGTGTCGTCTTTCCCTTTGTTCTCCCATTTGTTTTGGGAAGGACAGTGCTAAAAACTCTCACAGTTGTTCCAGATGTTGTTCTCATCTGCCCATCATTTCCTCTGCTTGCCCAGGCTCTAAGCGAGCCAGGCTATCATCATGGGCTGAACTCAAGCAGATCTATGGCTGGTGACAAGACCCAGGGCAGCTACTGGAGACCTCCTGTGTCCTGGAGCGAGTGCTGCCTTCAGAGGGTGGGAAACTCCCTCGCTGCAGCAAATCCATCTAAACAGCATTGCTATTTGCATTATTTAAATGGACAAATGTATGAAGTGTTCCTACCCACAACAGTGATGTAAACTATGGATTACTTTAACTGGCACTCCTGGAGGTGTCTGGACCATGTTAATCCTTATGCCAATACTTGGAGGTAATGCAGCCTCTAGTTCTTCAACTATACATGTCAGTGCAACAAGGGACTGCAGAGGCCTTCTTGGTGACTGCCAGCCCTCTGCCACTGTGTGATATTGTGTCATTACCTCATATATATAACTGCCAATTTCCTTCTTTGAAACTGGTTAGGTTTGGTGCCTGCTTCTCCTTTTGAAAGGCTACTACAGAATTATCATGGTTGGACATCTTCTGATTTTCATCCTCCATTTATATTTAGCATCAGTTTTTATATTTAGCCTCAGTTCTTTCATGTAGCATTTTCGCCTGTCTATTGAATAAATACAGAAAAGGGTTCATTTTGCTAGAGTAAGCAAGCTGTCCTATTCTCCTCCCACCATTTTCCTGTGTGAATTCTTTTTACTTTGATATAGAATAAGAAGATTGTATATGCCTTTCTGAAGGAGTCTTGCCAGCACTGTACAGTGGTATTTATGCTTTTATTTCTATGGAGACATTTCACTGGATATACTCTTGGATGATTTTCTCTCCTTACATGGCTGTATCATAGTGGCTCATGGCCAGTGTGATGACTAGAACTCAGGTCCGTTGTCACCTGCTTTTCTTCCACCAAGGAACCCCTTGTATGCAGTCAAATTCACAGCAGGCATTGGGGCTATGACTTTGCCATTTGTACCATGTTTATTCCTCCATTGTTGCACTGCCATCAGTTCTTTCCATTGGGTATCTGAGTTCTGTATCAATAATTCTCCTGTGTTTGTCATCAGCAGACTTTGTCAGCAGATCCTACTTACTCCCACTAGCTTCCTTATTGTGTTGTCCATGCTCAGCTACAGTTACTTGTTTACCCACCTTAAAGCTCCCTACTCCTTCTCAGCTTATCCAGCCTTATTAATGTCACATGGCATTGCATCAAAAGATTTTTGTTGAAATGAAAATTCAGTTGATAAATCTTTTTACAGTCTAAAGAAAAATGGTTGCTTTGTCAAACAAAAAATGTTTTCAAAACCTGGTGTACCCTATATGTTATTTTTCCTGTTTTCTGATAGCCTCCATGTTAATTCTTTCCTTCGTGTTTGCTCTGAAGCCTTTCAAGCTGTTGAAGCCAATAATGAGCCTATGCTAGTCTAGATCACATTTTTCTCCTTCCCCTACACACCTTAACTGTGGGTACTGCATTGGCTCTTCTAGTCTTAAGGCATCAGCTCTTGTTTGATGGCTATCAGGTGCTGGTGCTCTCAGCATTTTCTCAGGGAGAATGCTGCCTGGAGCAAATTAACCTCTTTGCTTTCAGCAGGTGATAACTCCTGTTTCCACACAGCCATCACCTGCCTTGCCCCTGAATCAATATTGTCACTTACTGTCCTGGTTTCGGCTGGGACAGAGTTAATTTTCTTCCTAGTAGCTGGTATAGTGCTGTGTTTTGGATTTAGGATGAGAATAATGTTGATAACACACTGATGTTTTAGTTGTTGCTAAGTAATGTTTACACTGGTCAAGGACTTTTCAGCTTCCCATGCTCTGCCAGGTGCACAAGAAGCTGGGAGGGGGCACAGCCAAGATATTTGACCCAAACTGGCCAAAGGGCTATTCCATACCATATGACGTCATGCTCAGTATAGAAACTGGGGGGAGTTGGCCGGGGGGCAGTGATCACTGCTCGGGGACTGGCTGGGCGTCAGTTGGTGGGTGGTGAGCAGTTGCATCACTTTTTTTTTCCCCTGGGTTTTGTTCCTCTCTCTCTCTTGTTATTTTCCTTTTCATTACATTTTTTATTATTATTATCATTATTATTATTTTATTTCAATTATTAAACTGTTTTTATCTCAGCCCACGAGTTTTCTTACTTTTGCCCTTCCGATTCTCTCCCCCATCCCACCGGGAGGGGGGAGGGTGAGCAAGCAGCTGTGTGGTACTTAATTGCCGACTGGGGTTAAACCACAACACTTACCAAAAACTCTTTCTTTTGTTTTGTGCTGTTGTACCCAGATGATTTTTAATCTCGACCCTAGAGAAGCTCTTCCTCTTCTATTGTTTTCTTTTTATTTGCATGTCTAAAAGGCTTGGCAAAAGTAATTAAAATAAATGAGCAGAAGTACAGTTTACCTGGACTCTTGGCAATTTTTACTTGAAATAATGCTTCTGCGGGACAAATGGTTTTCTGTTGGCTGTGTTCAGTACATGTAGTGATTTCATACTTGGGAGAAATGCTATAACAGCTGAAAGACCAAAGTTTCCATATCCTGTAATTCCTGTGAAAAGATGCATGCAATTCTCTCTGCCAGCTTATGCATGGGAAGCCTAATATGTGTCTTACTAACTGCTTGTATCTTTAAAATCTTTGCAATGATGGCATTAACTTGTGTTACTTTCTTTGTATGCTTTCATTCTCTCTCCACAGGCCATGGTAAGTGGAGCTAAAGACTATCCACCAAGTCTTCACCAGAAACAAAAATTATTTTACCTTATTTTCCCTTTGCTTTTTTGCTTTTTATTTTGAACCTGCAGTATTGCAGTGATTGTGTATTCAGCACTCTGTCCTGCTCCATCATTGATAGAACGAACTTTTTCAGTCTATCTTCAAACAGCATAAAGCAGAGCATAAATGGAGGTTTCTGATAGGATTTGATGATTTCAAAGCAGTGTTGCTAGCTTTAATTTCCTTCTCTGCCTTCATCTAACTGGAGTGGCTTGCTGAAGAAATCCTTTGTATGCCAGTGTGAGGTGCTGCAAAGGTGCTGCCCAAGGCTGCAGAACACAGCATTGGCGTGATGTGAAAGAAGCGGTTTTGAGGGGAATGCTGTTCATTATATTCAGTGATGGCCAATGAATGTGATACACCAGCACATTCAAACCTGCACTCCCAACCCACTCTGTTCTTTTTTTATCCTGTTTATTTGTAGTGTTTTCACTGTCATGTTTGGGGGTGTTGTGTATGTTGTAAAACTGATGAAATAATCTCCTTTTGTCTATGAATCAAGTTAAATATTGAAGAGTGTGTCCCATGTAATGACCTTGGGCAATAGCAGAGTTACTGTTGCTACCAGAACATAGAAGTGGAGATGTAAACCCAGTTTTCATTGATGGCTCTTACCAGAGAAACAAATAAAAATTTACCAGAGTGAGACTTCTTGTGGGCAGATTGAAGTTGGAGACCTTTCAGAGTACGCATTTGACTCTTCTGAGATGTGAGCTATCGTGATAGGACAAGAGGAAATGGCTTCAAGTTGCGCCAGGGGAGGTTTAGATTGGATATTAGGAAAAATTTCTTCACCGAAAGGGTTATGGAGCATTGGAACAGGCTGCGCAGGGTAGTGGTTGAGTCACCATCCCTGGAGGTATTTAAAAGACATGTAGATGTGGTGCTTAGGGACATGGTTTAGTGGTGGACTTGGCAGTGCTAGGGTAACAGTTGGACTTGATGACCTTAAGGGTCTTTTCCAACCTAAATGATTCTATGATTTAAGAAACCAACTTGAATGGAATAGACTGCTGGTTTGGTGTCTGGCATGACAGAGTCCCCTTGGTCACATCTCTGGGCATGTAGAGCCAGTGCATTTCTGAATATTGGTGGTGACCCCCTCCTGCTTTTATTGAATAAGTAAACAGTACCCTCAATTTATCATTGAACGTGTTATAAAACAAAATGGAGACATGAAATCCAGCAAGCGTTTTCTGAAGATTCTGGATGGTCTCATTCAACCTCAAACTTTTTTATTTTCTTTAATGTGTAAGCTCTTCCCTTGTACCTTCTCTCTCTTTCCTTTTTTCTTCCCTGTTTTTTTACAAAACTGCTTGGGGGGAGCTCTCTCTGCAAACTGAAATTTGTTTGTGTTTTAAAATCAGGCTTATATCAGCCCAGCTTTGTCTTTACAATGCACAGTACAAAAAAAATTATTTTTAAAGCAGTTTTGAGTTCCTCGTTTACACCAGAAAAAAAATCTCAGTGCTATTCTGAGCAAGTAAGCCCTTGGCTTTATTCTTAGTTTAATCCAAGGTAACATTACTGCTTGGTAAGTAGTAAGTATGCTTAGGTGCCATTTGGATAACTCTAGTCACAATAGCAGTAAGTCTGTGTGGGAACCTTAAGGACCTTGATTTACCATGCCAAGTAGTTACCATGGTATTTGCAGTGTGTTCCCTTCTAATTTTAGGAGCTTCAACAAATGCTGTGTTTAAAGATAGATAGCGCAACGTGATAAATGTCACAGTTTTAACGGTGCCACTGTTTAGATTTCATCGCCATGTCTGTGATTCAGCAGATAACATGCTATTGGGCATTAGAGTTGATGCTACTTTCTGTCTTGCCTGTGTCTAGGTGGTTGTTTTAATTGCTTTGGAACAGCAGGAAGAGGTGAAGGAAATGAGCACAGTATCCTGATCGATGGCAGGAGAGCATTCAGTACTGGAATCAATGTGTCATTTCATTAGTAGCTGTCAAAGCTCACCTTATGCTGGATGAGGAGATAGTCATTTAGAAATGTATGCAGCACTGGCCTTTTATACACCCATCTTCCTCTTTTGCATTTATAGATTTTTTTTAATTTTTTTTTTTTAGCTTACAACTCTTAAAATTGCTGAAATTTTCTACTCCATAATCAAATGGAAATTTAAATCAACATATGCAGGCCAAAAATACCCATTACTTACCAAGCTTTTTTAGAAGGGATTGTCAGGACAATAAAGAGATTGTCAAATTTAAAGGGTTGGGGGTGTGTGTGTGTTTCTTAAAATGAAGTTAATTTGTTATAGTGGGAGAAAGGTGTGCTGGTAGTTATTGAAAGCCTACCTTGCAGTAGACACATGAAAAGTCTGGTGTTCAAAACACTTAAACATTTCAATGAGCGAAAGATATGTGAGTAGAGAGAGGTCAGGTCAATAAATGATGCACAGGTTAGCAATTGCTGTTCCTTTTCCATTTGGCTTGTTGGATAGACTTGTTTGTAGCTGGCGTTCATTAGGTGCCCAGTGTCTTTTAAATAATCACAATTCTGGTGTCTTTTCAGAGGTTGGATATAGAGCCAGAAACGTGTGCATCAGTCATTATAGTGTTGTTATTGTAATCCATGGCGTGAATTGAGGCGGACTATGTACAGCTGAGTGATATAATTCTTTCTACAGACTCAGTAAAGTTTACTAAAAGCAGCTTAAACAAGTTTTAAAATGAAGGCTGCAGTAACATATTTCAAATAGTTTTTCTGTGCTTATTTACAGTGATGAATGGAAAAATATATTAACTTAAATACCTCTCCTTAAATATGACTTTTCTATATATTTTCAGAAAGAAATGTTGTGGTAGGCTTGACCTAATTTGGAAGTCCAGATTTAGAACATTATTTTAGAAAAGACAAGGTTGAAAACACTTTGGGTTTCCATTATAAGCACTATTTAGGTCACTACTAGCCTGTGTCACTATAGGCATCTGCGTAGATTAATGACCAGTTCTTGGAGCATATTCATGTTGTCTGAGCAAGTGATTTGCAGGTCCTCTTTCTTTCTGAAAATTATCTCTCTGTATATTTACATCTTTACCTTTAGGAAATGCATTGTCATAAAAAGATTTTTGTATCTTTCATTGGAGTTTGAAGACCTATGAAAATATAAGGAGTTGATCTTTCTGCTTAGTTCAAAGTTTTGCAGGCTTGATGCAAAGACTCTGCGCATATGGTACTTGGCAGGATGAAGCTTGATAGGGGACTCCAGCCATTGCTGCAGTACAGAAATGTTGTTCTGCGAGCAAGGAAGCCTGCTTCCCTTGGCTTTACATCCCATTTCCCTTCTGCAGTAATCCCAGATCCCTTTCCTTATAGCTATGATGGCTTATAGGTAACCTCCTTCATTTACCTGTAGATTTCTCTGATGTGCCCTCAGCTCTCTTCCCTTGCCCTTAACTCTGGCTGGACAGAAGGTAGCACATGTCCTATCTCCAGTTGATTCTGAGTTGTCTGGATTGGTTGGTACATGAGAGCCAGTTGGCTGCACACCTTCCAGGGACAGCAGCTGGTATGGGTTTCTCTTCTCCATCTAGCTGTAATTTTTCACAAAACTTGTTGGAACGTAGAAGCTTTGATAACAAGTCTGCATAACTCTCATTTCCTTAGGAAACAGCCCAGTAATATTAGAGGGAAGATATTTTTGCACTATTCAATGCAATTAGGACAAGACTTTAATTCTCCATTTAGACATGTTAAAACATCTAAAAGACTATCAGTAGAAAATACAGGCTTTCTAGATTTTTTTTTTTTTTTTTTGTAAAGGCTGAAGCTGAGCATCTGTTTGAATGAGTTACAATGGCAGACAGTGTTTAGGAGAAGAAACATTTGACCACAGGACAGAGTTTCTGTTTTAAAGGGAGAGCCCTGGGCTTGTTTGGAGGCTGCTAGTACATACCTTTTTTTTTCAGGAAGTGTCTCAGTCTTTAATGACTCTGAGCACTAGAAGTTAGTGGATTCAAACAGGACTTTGCTGTTTTTCTTGGCCTAGGCACACAATGACTCATTCATTTTACAGTAATATCCCCTTGAAGTTGTGTTGTCTGACTACAGCTGTGTCTGAAGCTTTGAAAGGTGGGTGTGAAATCATTGCCTGGAACAGATTACATTGTCTCTGAACAGTTTGCAAGAGGCATGTTTATTCTCTCTCACTGCAAAAGAGTAACAGAGTTAAAATAAATGCAGTGCCTCCTGCTAGCAGATAATCAATATTTTACTAGGACATGCAGAGCCCCACATGATACACGTTCCTGTTAATCCTTTGGGAATGGTGCTATTGCATAGCTAACCACTGGGTTGTCACCCAAAAGCTTCTGTTCAGTTCCTCAATTTTCCTTTCAGCTGCTGAGCCTGTTATCAAGCTCAGCATCTATCGGTTATCTCTGTGGTTATATGTGACTGTTCCAGAGTTGTTTTTTCAGACTTCCCCTTCTGAGACCACTGTGTTTATAAATGTCACTGTAACTCTGCACCCTCAGCCTCCCTTCACTGTGTGGCAGGGGCCATTCAGTTTGTCTCACTTTATTTATTCTCCGGGTACTGCAGATACTGAAACTGGCACTGATAAAATCCCACTTGTTTCCCTGCTCAGTTACCAATATGAAACTTAAATTTTAATGCAGAGTTGATGCTTTGTGGCAAGCGCCTGTTGGGAAGCTGAGTTAATGTAGCTAAGGATGTAATGCT
The DNA here is from genome assembly GCA_017639555.1 of Ciconia maguari. Classification (NCBI taxonomy): domain Eukaryota; kingdom Metazoa; phylum Chordata; class Aves; order Ciconiiformes; family Ciconiidae; genus Ciconia; species Ciconia maguari. Next base: position 5,792,979 of record JAGFVN010000081.1, read on the forward strand.
CAGAATCACTTTATCTGTTCTTTGTAGTTAGGAGAGCTGCACCATTCATTTGTGCAGTCGGTGTTGTAGCGTTGGGTAACAGCAAAATGATTGTACTTGTTCCCCTAAGAAACAAGCTTCATGTTAGTAAGAACAGAACACTCATTTCTTTGTTCTTAGACAGCAACATCTGGATCTCAGGGCATATTCTTGTGCTGCTGTGCTTAACTTCTAAGCTGCTAAAGACTTAAGCCTCGTTCTCTTACCACTCTGATTTTGCCTTCAGTGTCTTCTCCACTATCCTTTTTTTCTCCCTAATAGAAGAGACTTGGCATTGTTTAAAAATTAACCTGTCCTGAGACGTTTTCTGCCTTCCATTCCTATCAAGGTTGACCACAACAGAGCTGCCAGTTAGACTCTGCCATTTTAAGACACTTCATTTGAACCACATCCAAATCTTTCTGCTTTTTCAGCCAGACTATTTCCCAAAGACAACTTTTTTTTTCCTGCTCCCTTTGTGCATGTTGTTATAACTCTTTACTGAGATTTCTCATACTGGTTGCTACAACTACTCCTTCCTTTCTGATTTTCCAGAAAATTGCTTTGCTTTTTTTGGAGCTTTGCTTATCAGAAGCTGAAATGATCATGGGTCCTAAAGTCTTGCTGATCTGTTCTCTCCTGTGCATTTTCCCATCTCCTGCACTCTCATCCACTACTTCTGCAAGCAGCTCTACACTTTTTTTCTGTCTCTACCATTGCATGAAATGTCCCCTGTGCTGGACTGTGAAACTTTACAGTCCCTTCTTGAGAGCTGCATCTGCCATGGTGCAGAAGGGAAACTGCTCACAGAGTATGGCAGTATATTCACTAGACTCTTTGAACCATATTTTTTTTTTTTAATATCAAAGCACAACAAAGCTACTTAACTCTGTCTTTTTTTAACCTGTCAGCTCTACAAGGCAGGTGCTGCTTCCTCTCTGGGAGCTGCCAAGCACAGTAGAGTCCTGATTGGATTTGGGGCCTCTGGGCTCTCCTGTTCTTCAGGCACAAAATAGGAGAAAACAACATAATTTAAGGAAACATGTTTATGTGAAATGGGCATGTTGAGTGACAGGGTCATGTTGGCATCCCACCTCTCTAATCTGCACAGTGCATTTGAGAGATGCACAGTCTAGGTCTCACTGCAGCATTAGTGGAATGAAACTGAAGGCTTGGTGTGTCCTGCAGGGTTATCTTGTTGATGACACCTTTCTTGAGATGAGAAATTGATTGGGAAGAAATGTTCATGCAGATGTGACACAAATGGACCTTCAAAAACCCTTATGGGTATTTACCAGACTGTTTCTCTTCATAAGTGTAGATTCACCAGCATGAGCTAATAGTGTCAGCATGAGCTAATAGTGTCAGAAAGTTATAGGTTTTCATTTTGGCACTCTCCATGCTCTAAACTTATGATCTTTATGGTTGGTTGCTTTATTTTCTGAACTGCTGGACACACGGTTTTATGGATATACTTTTGTATCTCTTCTGGTAGAACTTTCGCAAACTTTCAGTGTTGCCACAACTTAACAAGGCTTACGATTTCATTTGGCTTTAGTGTTCCTGCAGTGTGGAAGTTAAGTAACAGTCCTGCAAATGTTGATAGCACAAGCAGCAAATGATTAGCAAATTCAGCACAAATGTCATTGGTTTTTCTGCCTCAAAGTAGGAATCACTGTCTCGAAAGTGGTTTTCTGGTCATTTTTAGACACCACTTCTTTTTCTTTCTCTCCACTTTTTGGAGGAGACAAGGCACATGCAATACTCCATCCCAGACCCCTGACAACTTCTGAGATGATTTGGGCCAACCTTTACAGATGGGCAGAGATCTCAAAGCTAAGAATCACTTTCTAAAATTTTTTTGTGAAGTTGGAGCTAGATTAGAAAGATACAAATTACTAACTTCATTGTGGGAGGCACTATCATGTAAATTCAGCAGTTGCCTGTTCTGTTTAGCCACCAATATACCAATTAGCGTGTGTGTGGGCATGCCATTGTATGTGCAGATCAGAATTAACAGCAGTTTCGTGTGCTCATGTGCTTTCCTTCAGCCCAGTTGCTAGCTGGGCATGGGAAGAAGCGAGAGTATTGACAGTGCAGGGGATGTGTTTGGGGAACTGGTGGTTTGGGGCTGGGGAAGGCCAAAGGGGAACATGGCAGAAGAGATGGAGGTAGAGTGGGATAGAGAGCAAGTCAGCAGAACCAGGCTCTGCTGCTTCCACTGCTTCTGGCAGAAAAACTTCATGAAAAAAAAAAACCCCACGATTTATTTGATTTTAATTTTTCTTAAAAATTTGGTGTGCTGTTTCCTGAAAATGTTACTTTATTTGGTAGCTTGAAGTGTAAAAGTAACTCCTTTATAAAAATGGCACTACTGCAAACATCAGGAGAATATGGATATAAAAGAGAGAGACAATTTCTGAGCCACGGAACAAAGGGAACCTGGTTTCTAGTCCCTCATACTCTGAAATGGGCCTGAAAGCACTTGGTAGTTTCTTCCCTGCAATGGGGTCACAGAGTTTCTTCTCTCTGTGTCCTCCTGGGAAAGCTGAGAGAGACTGGACAGATGTATGTGTGCACACAGATCGTGAGGAAATCAAGCTTCACAAAAATGTAGCAAGAAGTGGGGCAGGCATCTTTAGAAATGTGCCAGCTCCTGTATTAACAAAGGGGAAAGTTTCTAGCAGCAGAACACATTAGCCACAGTCTTATGGAGTTGTGATGCTGTCACAAATTGAAAGCTATTTCTCATTAGTTAGAAAGCCTGTTATCAGTTAATATAGCCCAAGTTCCCCAGTATTCATGGTTCTGTTTTGGGGTGCTCTGTGGAAGGTGAACTGGTGCTGACACAACTGTCTTGCTTTACCGAAAACAAGGACTGTGGTTCCTACAGACTTAGATGGTGATGTTTTATGGGTAAGCCACCAGCCTAGGGCTTTCAGCTGCTGTGACCAAGTGATAAGGCATTGTCTCTGGCATGGGAACAGCATAAGGAATACGAATTGAGCAGTCTCTTAAAAACAACAGATAAAGGTGTGATAAAGTAGAACCTTCAGTAGCTCAGTAAATGCTACTGGAAAGTTTCCTGTGGCACTTAGCAATGAGTTATGCTGCTGTAGCCAAGTGAAGGATGATAGTCAGCCACTGCAGGAGCGTGGGATGATGCACGTGGGACTGCCTAAGGTAGATTTAGGTCTAAACGGTGAATGTTTTCCTAAAGGAAAGAGCAAGTTTTTGACCATTGGTAGCAAAGAAACAAGATCAAATCTGTCCTAACAAAGAACTGGCGCACCAGAAGGTGAGGTCTGAAGAAGTCAGGAGCTAACTTGCTGGTGCTTTGTAAATGGCACTGTGTGCCAATCTGTGGGTTTTAGGCACCCATGTACTTCTGAACACAGAGCCTCTATGGTACTGCCAGGATGTACATTAGTGCACAGTGTCAGGAACAAAGGATTTCTTTTACATGCTTATGCTGTGTTGCTGGTAGATACGGCAACACACTCAGATAAATTTTAGAGCTACAAAGAGCAGCAGTCCAAGTATTCCCTGCTTGTGAATGCTTGCTGCATGGTTTTGTTAAAGGAAGACATCCTTGAAGTAGAGGAGGAGGAAGGGGGGAATAAAGGTGGGAGAGAAACATTGAACGTTCTTTCTTCTGAACTCTAAATACAGCTTTGCACAGCAAAGATAGGGAGCAGGGATGCTCTCTGCCCGAGATCAGAACTGCCTGGAATTGCCTCTAATTTTCTCTGTATAATTCCCAGCTATTCCTCTGTGCTGGAAAAATCAGTAGGAGCTGCATGGATGTCTGTTAAGCAGTCCTGAATCACAGTAGTGGCAATAGGAGCCCAAATGATTTCTTGGTAGGGAGCATGCAAATACCAGTCACTGCTACATCTTATTGATTGGGCTTAGCAGATCTCTTCTGACCCATTTCTTCCTTCTCCCTGTTGCATAGCAACAGGTGCAACATGTTAATGTTAAAAAGGCTGGAAAATAGGCCTTCAGCAGAAGCTGCCTGTTTTCATAGGTTTTATTTCCTTGAGGGCAGACATTTGTACTGGTTATGGTGAGTAATCACCCTTGTCATGGTCTTATGTGAGCATTCAAATTGCTTTATTGTATTGCATGCCCTGTAAATGAGCAGAGCTTTTAAGGTTCTTCTACCCACTTCTGACATCCAGGAGCCTGTTTGTGTCTACAAAAGGTATCTGAACACCTAAGAAGAGAGGGAAGCTGCAAATTCTGCCTGTGCATTAGGCTGGAGGGTGCAGATTCAGCAAACAGTAAACTGCTTTTCTAATGGAAATGTCTTTACTGATCTGCCCAGGGCACAAAGTATCAGTCTGAGCTGTGAATAATAGGCAGAATCAATTCTAGTAATTAAATACCAACTTTGCAACTACTGTATCCCACCCTTTCTTCCCACGCACAGGCAGTGTTTGTATCATCTGATTGTAATGTATTGTATGTTAATGCACTACTGCTTTGTGACTATCTTGAAGTAAGAGAGCTACCTACACCTGATTTATTTATCTTTTCTAATAAAAGAGCATGAAGGGTGTTTGTCATAGGCCTTGACCGTGCTATCCTAGATACTGCATGTGCATAAACACAAGTAGCCTTTAACGCTTACAGCTGAACAGAAGATCATTGATGGAGAGAGCTATCAGAAACTAGTGAGATGCTCAGTGGCATTTTTGGGGTGTGTAGGCTGAGTTTACCAGCCTAGGTATCACCAGGCTTTTGTGGGCTTCACAACAAAAGCAACAACAGTGAAGAGAATTCCCAAGTTCAGGGAACTGCTGCTGAGTGAGGAAGAGCAAGAGAGTTGCAGCCACTTAGCAAGTCTGAAGTTGGTGGTTGCAGTTGGGGCAGGGCACTCCTTCAGTTGTGCATCTGAAGTACAGTATCTACCATGTCACAGGAGTGTTGAGTGCACCAAAAAGTTGTTGTGCAGTTCCTACCAGATGCTACACTTTAAAATAAATAGGCGTTTGTTTATATTTTGTTTATGCATCCCTCTACTGTTAGACAAATGGGTCAAGAGAAATGTGAAGCGTGTAGCATAGAAATGTCAGCTGCATTATGTGCTCTTCAACATCCTATTTGTGTCATTTGCAGTGAGTGCCATAATTCTTCTGACCAGATCAAGGTGTGAGTGTGGGATGAAGATGATGACATCAAGTCTCGCATCAAGCAGAGACTGAAATGCGAGTCAGATTATTTCCTGGGGCAAACAATCATTGAAGTCCGTATGCTGAGCAGAGAAATGGATGCGTGGTACAACCTTGGTGAGCAGGGCTTTGGGATTTAAAACATGTGACACATTAGTTTGGGAATGTTCAAGAATGCTTGGGTGCATCTGGGCAGTTTGCAAGCAAGAAAAAAAAAAGCCCACATGATTTCAAGGTGCATGATGGTGCTGTGGAGCAGTTTGCAAGGCTTTGGTCCCAGTTAAAATGAAGATGAGGAGTACACCATGTCAGAAGCATGATGGGTTTTCCCCTGTCAGGCATTGGAAAGTACAATGGATAAATGCTTGGAGCAGAGTTGGATTCTACCTGTGCTGGAGACATGTTTCCTGTCCTGCGCCCTTTTTTGTGCTGGCAGAAGCATTTTACCAGTCTCTAAGACCTGCAAGTGCACTGCTCTGGATTGGGAAGTTGTTGAGACATTTCCTAGTTACCAAAATAGAACATTGTAGAAAGTACTGACAAGTAACCAGATGGTGCTGAATTGACAGACATAGTAATAATCCTAGGAGGTCCAGAAACTTCTTCGTAGGGGCAACCAACGATTCCTAGGAGCTCAGGACTACAGTGAAGTCAGGAACAAATTCCACATGGCAGCCCTGTTCTCAGAAAAGGGATCTGAGCAACATCTTCCTAACACACTGGCATTTTGATGCTGGTCTTGGTGGAACCTTTTCTTGGCTGTATGTATGATATACTGAACTCCCTTGCCTGCTGTCATATGAGTCTTAGTCTAGAGAGGTTTGCAGTACATTCCTTGGCAGTTCTAGTTCAGCTGACTGAATCCAAGCCCAGGGACCCTATAGCACATTTGCTGTCAGAAAGGCTGGATAACATCTAGAAATGTACATAGTTCTAGCTAGATGTGTCATATTGAGGGTGTATCATGGCAGTTGTTTTGCTGATGTCTACTTAGTGTTCAGTGTTTTGAAAGAAAAAAGTCAGTTGAAAGAAAAAAGTCTGATCACAAGTTCAGCCTGAGCTTCCAGCAATTTCTTTTCCAACGTTGTCACCCCAAGATGGCTCTGCTCTGAACATGAAAAATGTATATAATTGCTGATGATTTTTCCTTCTAGAGAAGCGAACAGATAAGTCTGCAGTGTCTGGGGCTATTCACCTGCAAATCAACATGGAGATCAAAGGCGAGGAGAAGGTGGCTCCATATCACATTCAGTATGCTTGCCTTCATGAGGTAAGAAGCAGGTTCAGCTCAGTCATCACCATGTTCCTTCTGTCTATTGAAGAAGCAATTTTCTGACCTTTATTTCCTTGAAATGTTCCTCCTTGCCCTAGATGAGCTTTCTTTTTCCCTGCTCTGCAGGCCTGGAAACACACTGAATCATCAGACCTGCATTTGTCAGGAAGGCAAAGAAGGCTTTAGGCTGTTTCCCCTGTGCTGAGGGCTGGCTGGCTGGCTCAGTCTGTCCCACTGTCACAGCTGTGCTGCTGTCAGGCAGAGATCAGGTATTGGTCCAACTCTGAGCCCCTCATGAGTTTAATGTGGAGAAACCTCTGAATTTCCTTGAACAATGTTTTCAGCATGTACTATACCTATGTCTGTCTTTAGAGAAGGCCTACTAAACTGCTTTACGAGTAAATTCTGATCTGCTTTGACTCTGGCCATTGAGCGGTGCAGATAATGGTGGTATAAATTCCTCTGTGCTGCTGCACGAGTGTATAGCTATGAATAACTGTTGGAGAACAGAAGATAAGCTGTGGTTACTGAGTACTGATCTGTCTCAGGATGGACTAAGCTGGGCAGGCAGTGCTGTAGAAGTTGGGAGAAATCCAAAGATGACTTGTGAGAATGACTAAAGGGAAAACTCTATCTCTGAGAGATTCATGATGCCCAGTATCAAAGAGAAGGCAGGTGGCAGGGTCAGTCTCAAAGTGCCTTAATAGGGAAGAGTAGTCAGAGCCCCTTTCACCTGACACATAAGAATATCATGAGGTCCAGTGAAGTTTAAGCACATTCAGATTAGAAAAGAAGGGCAGATATGTCACAGGGAGGGATGTTCAGCTATGGGAACAACATATTTATCCAGATGCTGGGCTAGATGAGCCCTGTGGTGTCTTCTGGCCGTACCAGGGAACAGACAGATACTAAGCTTAGAACATCAGTTTCTTTTAGTAGGCTGTGCTGTGTCCTTCAATACATATTTCTTGTTTGTTTGTTTGTTTGTTTTTAATTCAGTGACTGCTTCTGTTTGGTAAGCTGTTTCCTTTTTTTTCCTTCTGAGCATGCATGATCACTTGCTGCCTCTCTTTTTTGCAAATATGTCTCTTAAGTATCACCTTCTTTCATTTGTGTATCATAAAATGAAGATGATTTACAGCTAGAATAATTTAATCAGGAAAAATAGTAGTGTAAAGCAGAGTCCTTTAGCTCCTAATTAGATCATTAGACTTTTGCATCCCTTACTACAGGGAGCCAGTTGTCTGAAAGGCTGATGAATCTGTAAGTGGTGTGAATTTGAGGATTACCGAGAAACCCACTGAACTGAATGTGCAATTTCTGCACAGCAATGATAGCTGAAAGCCTTTCCAGTGTTAGATAAAGTGAAAGGTTATGATGAATAATAATGCAAGCGTCTAGTTGTTAAGAGTGATCTTAAGGATGTCCTTTTGGGGGGGGGGGGGAAATCTGTTTGGACTGTTCTGCTGTATAATAATAATTACAAAGCTGATACAGAGCTGTTACATCTGCTAGTTTAAATAGCTTGTCCGTATTAAGTAATTTCTTTCTGAGGACAGAAATGTGTAGGTTTCAGGAAACTAATTAGTCTGTGATTTCACTGCATTGAAGCACTCCTCTGCATCATTCAGTGTCTGGTGGGTAAAGTTGTAGGTATAGATGTGAAAAAATCAGCTAGGAGCACTTGAGAAGAAAAGCAAGTCAAAGCAGAAAAATACATAGTGGGTGGGGGAAGGAAAGAGGGAGGAGAGCAAAGAAACTTGTGTTAGTGCCGCCTTCTTGGCAGTTCCAAGCTGGTCATGAAACTCACTTGGAGGCTTCAGCAGCCTCATGTATAATTTCATTCCTGTTTTGTATTTCAGAACCTCTTTCACCATCTCACAGATGTGCAAGGGAATGGGGTGGTGAAGATCCCTGATGCCAAAGGAGATGATGCCTGGAAGGTGTATTTTGATGAGACAGCTCAAGAAATCGTGGATGAATTTGCAATGCGTTATGGCATTGAATCAATATACCAGGCCATGACGTAAGATGCATTTCATGTGGTCTTTAGTGCAGATAATCGGTGTTACTAATTGATGTGACTGTTAAGATTTAGAAGATGAAATGTGTTGGTAATGGAAGGCTTGGCAATGACAGCTGCTCCTTATGGGACTTACTGTGAGCAGGAAGAGACTGCCTGTCTCTGAATTACTGATTTCCTCAAAGTCTAGAAATTAATGTCTGACAAAGTGCTGGAATTAAGCATCTATCTGAGCCATTTGTGTGAGCACCTTTAAAACTAATTCTAAGCAAATGACCATACTTTATTATTGATAGCTCAGCCATTCCTGTTTTAAGACTCTCAAATCTCTATTTGAACACTCTTCTATTAAAAATATATTGTCCAAGGATCCCACTGAAGATTTCTGGTGATGTGAGAAAGGATGAGGTTTTGTGAAAGTGTTTGTCCTACAGGTCTGTTGTGGTAATTGATATAGTCCTTTGAATTCACTAATTTCCCAGGTGCTGCTGCTGAAGGCATTTATAGGAAGTTTGAGTAATGAATTTATAGGAAGTTTGAGCTAGGCTAATGCAGTTCTTGATCTTCAAGAACATTTTCCTTGTCACTCTACTTATATTTGGATTTGGGGTTAGCCATTCTTCCTCTTAAAGACTAGTAGTGCTATGCTTAGCTCATTTCTTATTTCAAATGTAATATAAAATATAGCAGACAAAAGTGAACTTTTTCACGTTAGAAGCTGAAAGTTTTGGGGTCTGGGTCCTTGGATGATTTATGATCTGTACTTATGCCACCTTGCAAGCACCTTTTCTGCCTGTTGACTTAAGCCAAAGTGGAAAAGAATTGGAAGGTACCTCCAGAAGTCTAGTCCCTGCTTATAGCAGGGCTAACTTGGAAGTTGGACCAGACTGCTCAGGGCCTCTTTCAGTTTGTTGAAAATTTCCAAGGATGGAGATGCACCACCTCTCTGGGCACCTGCCCTCAGGCTGTATTACTTTGGGGAAGAAATTCCTGGTTGAAATCCAAGTTGGAAAATCCTGCTTGGAATTACCTATGCTGTAACTGCTGCATGTTGCTGCTTGTCTTTTATTCTTCCCTCTAAAAGGATTTTGGCCTGTCTCAGTCTTCTCACTAACCCTTCCCTCTCTGTTAAGTAGTCAAGATGTTGATTAGATACCTAGTCCTCATGCCTTCTCTTCTTCAAGCTAAACAAAGCCATTTTATGTGTCTGTATTTACTGCGTGCCTAAATGACCAGTTGGTACATAGGTATCATGTAGCCAGCGAGTTAACATTCAGGCATCAGTGTCATGTTTGTCTGAAATACTGACTTGTGAATTCCTGTGAAATTCTCTCACAGAGAAGCCTTTTTGGCCTTTTTGGTTATAATTGTTTGTAGGTTAACTAGCACAGAAGCCAATGTCTATGATGAGTCCCTTGGGGAGAAAGCTACATTTAGATAATAGTTCCCAAACTTAGGTTGGGAGCTCAATGAGGATTCCTGCATGGACTGCTTAAAAATGGCCCAACTCTCCTGTCTGTTGGAATGAACTTTACTTGCCATGTCCCATAATATCAGACCTCTTAAGTTCTGATTCCCCCCCCCCCCATGTCTAACAGATTTTCTTTGATTGTTTAATCATTTCACAAGCCTGAATGCTTCTGGCATAATTTTGAGATTTCCTGCAGGAGGGTTCCTTGCACTTTAATGAGAGCAGTTAAATAGGAAAATGCAAATGAGTGTGCACACTTCCTGCAGGCTGGAAGGGTTAGCCCTAAGGAATCACATATCAGTGCAGCACAGAATTACTAGTGTGTGATCTCGCTGTGCTTGAATGCTTTGCAATTGCTGCTGCCTCATGTCACCTCAGAACCTATGGCTGCCTCAAGTAGCAGCAAATTATATAGATTTCCTTGTGTCAGACTTGGTTCTAGGAATTGGCATCAGGACCCAGGGTATCACCTAAGTCAACAAATAGTTGAGAAGCTATTTTATGGTATGGAAAGGGCTGTATTAAAAGGATTTTTCTTGTTTTGATCATATCTATTGTTTAGATGGCATCTTTCTGAAAAACTCTAAGATGCTGGAGATTTACAGAAAGGGAGAAAACATAACTTTCATCTGTTCAGGGTGCTAACTAGAGTAAGGGGGCTATTAAAGGAATAGAGTCAAGTTATGCTACACAAGAGACCAGAATGACTTGCAGAACTATCCTTTTGCAGGCATTTTGCATGTCTCTCCTCCAAATACATGTGCCCAGGCGTGCCAGCTGTGATGAGCACCTTACTTGCCAATATCAATGCTTATTATGCACACACGACTGCCTCCACAAATGTGTCTGCTTTGGATCGCTTTGCAGCCTCCAATTTTGGGGTATGTTTGCGTGTTTGGTGATGTTACAATTGGACTTCTGTAATTTGCCCATGGTGCTTCTGCCTTTCAATAAATAACTTGCTCTGTTTAAGGAACACTAAATCTGTGAGGAGTTGGAAGCTGTGGAGCTCTTCTAGACTAGACAAAGAGCATGGTTTATTGTCCTCATCACACATTTTAGATATTAATCAGTGTAATGCATTGTGATGTTTACTCTTCGTGTTCAAATTACACTGGAGCACAGATGGTATGGAAATGAGCAAATTGAATTAAACTCTGTGTGGTGATGCTATTAATAAAATATACTGTGCAATCTGATCGTTTCAGAACTTTGTTTTTAAAAACAGCAACTGCATTAAGGAAAAAAAAAAAAGTCTGTCCCCCTAATGGCTCAACTGTTTTTTGTATAACATGGTGGAGTTGAGCATGCTGTGGAAAAGTATTTGGAAAAGTTCACGCTCCCTGTCAGACTGAGAATAAAACGATTGAATGAGGAGGTGTTCACAATGCCACACCAGAATCCAGTGGAGAGACGTGACCTCAAGAAGATAGTCACAAGAAGCCTGTAATACTTGTCACTGAACTAATAGATAAGATCTTGTAGCTGTGTCATTGCTCTGAATTAGACACTTTCCTGCCTGTTCCTTTATTCATCTCTGAATAAATATTTTCTCTTAAATATAAGTTTGGTGCAAATTGTAGACTAGAAATCGGAGGGGGTTGTTCTGCCTCTACTTCAGAGTGATAATGGAGTATTTTTCTGGCACTTCTAATGTTATACAGACTTCAGAAAAAATTACAGTATAAGAGTAAATCCAAGAATCGGGGAAAAAAATAAAATATACTGTTTGCACAATACAATGCATCCATTTGCTTCTTCCTGCTTTCCTGAGATCCAACACTAATTTCCTGATATCCTGCTGCTTACTCTGAACATCAATTGGACAGTGATATGTGATGTTTATTGGTGTTTTCTGCTTGACAGAAAGAACAATTTGTGAGGCTTCTGGACCAGCTTCATAATTCACTTCAGATTGATCTCTCAATGTACAGGGTGAGTGGGAATAAACAGAATCTTTTCAGGCATTCTGATGGGCAGAGGGGAAACGCACCATTTGGATTTCTCTTATGTTTCTGAACTTTTGGGTAGTTTGTGTCTTATGGAATTGTCATGACAAGCTTGTTGCTCAAATATACAGTTTTGTTTTCCTCGTGGATAGAACTTATAATGGAAGAAAGAACATGTTTTAACTTCCTCAAGACTTCTAAAATAATTTAAGGATTGTGAACTACGCTCATCTCTGATACTCTCCCAGAAATGCAAGTTGAATTGGATTAATTAATTTGAATTATTCTTATCAGCTGTTTCAGGTATCATCTGCAAAGGGAAAACAGACTTGTTCTCCTCTAGTAGGACAGAAATCTTTTAGAGGACCTGCAGCCATGTTGTCAGTTATTTGAGTCTGCCAGACCTAAAATCACTGTCCCTGACTCTGGATCTGTAAGATGGGGGATCTCAACCTGAGAGCACCACTTCAGCATATTGGAAAGAGATGAGTTTCAAATGTTGGCATCAGTCCATCAAGCTTCTTAAACCCTCTGGTTTCTTTCTTTTCTATTCCAGAGTCAACATAGTCTTACCACGTGAGTTGGCTTTTTTTTTAATTCCTTGCTAGTTTTAAGTAGTGACTAATTCATTGAAAAATTTAAAAATAGTGGCAAAATGTGAGCTTTGATTTCATTTATTTATTTAAAAGTACATCCTATTCTGGGTGGTGCATTTATCTGAAGCACAATAAAACACAGAGAAGAGAGAAACATGAGTGGACTAAGAGAAGTGTATTAGGAAGATGAACAGAAAGGACAAAGGGCAAGGTGCAAAAGAAGATAAAAGGAATGTTGTGTAAAGAGCTATTCTAAAACTACATTACTAGTAAGAGAAGGTCCAGAGCACTGATCCACTGAGTAGCAGAGGGAAAATTATCAATGCATAGCAATAGAAATCTGTAGTGGTGATGCCTTTTTTGTTTGCTTGGTCTTCAATAAAAGCTGCTTTCAGGTGGCTAATGCAACTAAACCTTGGACAAACAAGATCTTATGTAAAGGACCAGGAAAGATTTGTGTAGTTTAAATACTTTAGATGTTATCTAATTAGCAGTATATTTAGAGAATTGGCTGAAGCAATCTGAGAGCTTAGTGATTATTTTAAGACCCCTGAAGGGCAGGTTAAGTTCTGGAAGAAAAAGGTGTTCCAGTTTCCAGCTTTCAAGAGAGGAGATGGCAATTTACAACTTAAATTACCCAGATTAAGCCTCCCCCCTCCCCTAATTTAATCAAGCTATTTGTAAGCACTTAAAACAGTGAATAACCAGCAGTGTGGATTTGTCAAAAAGAAAGTGTCAAACCAATGTGTGTTCCTTCCAGGGCAGGGTGGCAGGCTTTGGGAGCAAAAGAGGAGAGGTGGAGCCATCTCAATAGTAGCTCCAAGTCACACTCTGCGTAATTATTTTGAAAAGTGTTTTATGAGCAAGTGCAGTTATTCTGTATGCATGTCAGTTGTTCTTTTTGTTGGTTGGTTGCTAGGTGACATAAGCATAGAGGAGGTTGAATTTCAATATAGATAATGTTATCTTTTTCTGATTATTATTCCTAATCAAGAACATGCATTCAGTCCCCAACATTCATCCAACAGTTTGTGTTTAAATCTTGACCTGTGGAAGTCTTTGATTTTGGTAAATACCCTAAGTGCAAGAGAGTCCGTGTGTGGACAACTTACTTAACTTTAAAAGGAGAGTTGTCTAGGAATGAGCATCTACAAATGACTGTAAAGAACATTAAATTGCTTGCAGTGCTTAGCTGAACTGCAGCAATACTCTGTTGCTACCAAGAGACAGCATATTTTTCTGCAAGTTCTCAGTAATAAGTGAAAACTTGTTCCCCTCTCCCCTTTTTACCCTTTGTCTCTTTAATAATTTTTGAATGCGCAAAATGCATGTCCAAAGAAGGGCAACAAAGCTGGTGAAGGATCTAGAGCATAAGTCTCATGAGGAGCAGCTGAGGGAACTGGGGTGGTTTAGTCCGGAGGAAAGGAGGCTCAGGGGAGACCTTATCGCTCTCTACAACTACCTGAAAGGAGGTTGTAGAGAGGTGGGCGTCAGTCTCTTCTCCCAAGTAACAAGTGATAGGACAAGAGGAAATGGCCTTAAGCTGCGCCAGGGGAGGTTTACATTGGATATTAGGAAAAAATTCTTCACCGAAAGGGTTGTCGAGCATTGGAACGGGCTGCCCAGGGAAGTGGTTGAGTCACCATCCCTGGAGGTATTTGAGACACATGTAGATGTGGCACGTAGGGATGTGTTTTAGTGGTGGACATGGCAGTGCTAGGTTAATGGTTGGACTCTATGATCTTAAACATCTTTTCCAACCTAAATGATTCTATGATTCTATGAAATATGAAGAGACTATGCAAGTGAGGTTGCCTTTGCTATTTTACTTGCAGCAGAATCAGTCACATCAGCTTGAATGTAAGAAATGCTGAGGAGCTGTTAAAGGACATGGGAAGGAAAGAGTGGGAATGTAGGAAAGGGCATGGTGCCTGAGGTCGGAAAGGAAACAGTCTCTTGCAAGAAACACAGCTTGCTGCATTCAGCATATGCATTTACATGCGTATATATACATACAAACACATGCACGCACGCATATGTATCGTATCTGGAAGGGACATTGAGACTTCTCATTTCAGTGGAACCCAGAGAGTGGAAGAGGAAACAATGACTACGGACAGTGGGGTGGTGGTCAGAGTATGTAAAATAAATGCATTAGGGCAAAGGAGGCACTGAAGGATAAATGCTTATCTTGGCAGATTGGATCTTGCAGGGGACTGAGTGGTTACGATGACTCCTTACAGGGAAAAGTGCTTGTTTTCCCTTCTCAGTCCAGTTTATTTCTCTGAAGAGGTTGCTAATACACCGTACCTCTTGGTGTATCAGAAGAGAAGCCAAAAATCAAGCAGTGAGTGCAGAAAGGAAAGGGCCTGCACAAGCAACCTCAGGCAAGAGGCCAGGGCTGCTGGTGGCAAGGCTGTTGATCCCTGCCTGCTCCTTCTACAGCTAAGAAGAGATCTCCTGCTGCCAAGGGTTGCCGGTCTCCTGGCATCCACAAACTTTGCATTCATATGAGAAGTTGTTTAATTAAGCAAACAGATAAGCCCCTGCAGCAAAAAGGCCTTATTTATTGAGCATTGTTTTAACTGGTACAAGCTTCTTGAGCAGGAAATGTTTCCAAGACACTTTCCTTATTTAGAACATGCTTGAAGCTTTGCACAGATCTGACTGCTTTCCAACAGGGTTTTCCTTTTTTTGTTGACAGAGTAACTTCCCAGCCAGCAGCTGTGAATGGCTGCAGGACCTGAAGTCTACAGTGGATTTGCTGACCAGCATCACTTTTTTTCAGGATGAAGGTAATGTTATGGGCGGGGATGGGAATGGGTCCTTTGCAGTTTTTGCCACGGGAGTTGGTTTCCCATTTTTAAACCATTCTTTTATGTCATTGTGCTTAAGTGTCTAAAGGAAAACTGAGATAATCTGCTGACCATGTAATAAACATCCACATTTTCTCTCTACTTCACTGTATTTTGCTTCATGAAGATGAAAGCTGTTTTTTCCCCTGGGGTTCTTCAGTCATAAATATGGCACAAAACAATTTTTGAAAGGAAAAAAAAAACAAACACCAAACCAGGGGAAAAAAAGAAAATTGTCTGTCTTAGGAAGATAATTTACTTTTGTTGATAACATTAGGAAGCTTTTCCTAAAACTGTCTACAGCATTTATCAGTCACAACCATCTCTTCACCATCTTTTATCTAGTAAATATTTTAAAATTTATTTCTGGAAGGGTAAGATACTGAAATAGGATAGTATCTCTCAGTAGAGATCCAAGAGAGTTGTTATGAATGCTAATGTGTCACCAAAATCGGGAATCAAACTCCTTAACACCAATGTAGTATTAAGAAGCAGGCATTCTTTATTACAGCACCGGATGCACGGGGGATCGTTCCACCTAGCGTGCATACCGCAGGTTGCATCAGCCGAAACATATATTCTTCAATTACATACATATGCATCAAATTTCCCGGAATGACCATACATATTCATTCTATTTCCTGGAACTAATTATCATATTTGCGTGGTCATTACGCATGCGTCCTTGAGCTCCGAGGGGCTTCCGTGGGGGTCTCTGGTGGTCCTTGGTGGTCGTACAGGCGTGTCCTTTAGTTGACCCTTTCTTCTGGACATGCGCAATCCCACCTTGCTTATGTAACTTGCTCCCCTTCTTCATGGTGCATGGTCCCTAACAATGATTTGGCACCCTTAACACAAACCAATTATTCTAACCACCCTTGACTCTTTGTCAAGATGGGCTGGGGCTGTACTGGGAGCATAGCAGCATGTCCGTACTACTCCTCGTCCAATTGTCTCTGGGCATAGTAGCATATCCATAGCCATAGGTGTACAAACACAATATTAAAGCATTGTCTAACCTGCTCCTATCTCTGTGTTGCCTAGTTACAAAAGAATGAACTAATCATTTTGGTTACATCTGGTTACATTTCCCCCCTTTGGAAGTTTTGAAATAATCATCTTTTCAATACTTCCACTCTTAATCTTTCATATCTCAACATAAGCAGGTGTCTTCTCTCCCGGCATTGGTGTACGATGCTTCATCACTGATTTAAAAATTGCTACAGAATTCCTAGACATTGTCTGTGTCAACATTTTCTTTAAACATCGATAAACCAAACAAATCACCAAAACAACTGTAATCAAAATGATTAGTGTCTGTAACAACTCAGTTATCCATCTTTTAAGAGGAAATCCAAAATGTCCCAAAATTTGGCCTAACCAATTTGTTTGCATTTCACTCCTTAAACCTTGAGTCTGCTGTGCCACCCTCTTTGTATCATCTATTTGTTCATTCAAAGCAGCTGTAATGTTTGGGATGTGCACACAGCAATCTTGATTTCTGTAAATCCACAATCATCGCTTCAATTCCCCCATGTGTTTCTCTCTGTTTTTCCTCTGCTATTTTTATCATTATTTGTGGGGTAACTATAACTTGTCTGGTGGATGTTATCCACCTCATTTTCTACTGCTCTCAACTGTTCTGCCAATAATCTATCCAATTTACCATAATTTGGTTTTGGGGTTGGAAGTTTTACCTGTTTTACTGGTACCAGGGCAAGGATGCTTTGCTCCGCTGCCTCTCTAGCAGTTTTATCAGCCAATCGGTTGCCCACATTTACCACGGTTTGTCCAAATTGAAGTGCTTTACAATGCATTACCACTACTTCCTTGGGCTGCTGGATGTCCTGGAGGAGTTGAAGAATTTCTTCCTTATATTTAATGGGCGATCCTTGAGCTGACAACAGTCCTCTTTCCTTCCAGATAGCTCCATGTGTGTGAATCTGCTTTCTGTGCTGATGTATTCACAGGGAGAGCTTCAGCTTTCATCACTTGGGTGGTGGTGACCACTGCATACCCCGCCATCCGTTTTCCATCTCGGACAAAGCTGCTTCCATCCGTAAACAGCTCCAAATCAGGATTAGGCAATGGTTCGTCCTTCAGGTCCTGTCTGCTAGAATATACCTGTTCAATAGTTTGCAAACAATCATGGTGTAAAGACTCACCCATTTCCAAGCTCAAAAACATTGCTGGGTTCACTGCTGTTGTAGTTTTAAGTTCCACATCATCCTGTTCCAAGAGAGTGACCTGGTATTTGAGCGTGTGGCTCGGGGACAGCCAATGCCCCCCTTTTTGCTCCAAGACAGAAATGACCATATGTGGGACATAAACTGTAATTTTCTGCCCCATGGTTAATTTCCTTGCTTCTTGGATTAAGAGTACAGTTGCTGCCACAGCTCGCAAACATCCAGGCCATCCCTTGCTGACATTATCCAATTGCTTAGAAAAATACCCAACGGCCCGTTTCCAAGTTCCTAATTTTTGAGTCAACACACCCAAAGCAAGATGTTATCGCTCATGTACAAACATTCAAAAGGCTTTGCTAAATCTGGGAGTCCTAACGCAGGTGCGGACATCAAAGCCTTCTTCAGATTTTTAAAAGCTGTCCGACACTCAGGTGTCCACAACAGGTGATTCTCCTGGGATCCTTTCAAAGCTGCATAATTGAGGATTCACAGTCAGCAAAAGCTACGCAGGGTTGGGCTAAGAGGTACCTCGGTTGGTAAGTCTCTGCTAGGCGAAAGCCTGTGGAGCGGGGCCCAAGGGGGAGTCTTCGACGGGGGGTTGAAGTCTCCAAGGTTGGGATTTCTGGCAGGGGGCTGGAATCCCAGAGGGAGCTCCAACAAGGGTTGGGGTCCCTCTGACTAGTGCCTGTGATAGTGCACAATCACAACCACTAGTCTTTTGGGAGATGGGTACATTTCTAAGTAAGAAACCCATCCCACAAAGAACACCTTTGGGATGTATTTTAAAACATCTGGGGGGTGATCCTTTGACTCGGAAACAATTAATTGAATATTGCAATCATTGGTGGCCAATGTATACTTTGGAAGGTGGGGAGAAATGGCCAAAGAATAGTCCATCGCAATATAATACCATTGCGGAAGAGTGGTTGAGTGACAAAGGACACGATTTGATTGATGTGAGCAATCCAGCCTTTAATGTGGCTGAAGAGCCAGAGGTCACGGTGGAACGTCCTTAAGAACACGGTGGAACGTCCGTGAGAAAAAGAAGTAAGCAGAAGGAGCACTTGGTAAACAAGATAAGCGGAACCAAGTCTGGCAAATATCGATAGACCCCTCATGTGAACAGCGCGTGAACGGCAACCTTGTACCAATCATATAACTGCTTTAAATGCGTGGACAAAGGTAGTTATCCAATGGAATAGTTGTTGTTAGTGTGTGCTTTGTTTAGCTGTCTATATAAACCTGTCTAATAGGCTAAATAAAGGAGAACGATCATACTCACATTGAGACTCATCGTTACTCCGGGTCCGTCTCCCACTCCGACATACCATCTTCCAATTAATGTTATTTTGCAAAAGATAAGGTAAATGGGATGAAATACCTTATGAGGTATTTATTTTTGCTTTGAGAAATCATCTGGAGTGGCAAAAACAGTGTGGGATTATCCAGTAAGATTTTATGGTATTGACTTTGGAAAAAAACAGGGAAGGAATAAGAGTTTAAGATGATGTTGCTTTGCCTGTAGCATTGGAAAAGGGAATGGCCCAAAGTGAGAGAATTGGATCTTTTGCTACAGGCAATTAAGTTGATGACTCTGAATGATGAGGACTGAAGGAGACCAGGGGAGTCAACCCCAGCTGAACACCTGGTTACATTAAAGCTGGGGAATGATGAAGTAGAATTTTTAGTTGATACAGGGGCAACATATTTGGTATTAAATATATGCAAAGGGGGGTTTAGTCATAAAACTATAAGTGGTGTTGGGGTGACAGGGCAGAAGGAAAATCGTCCATTTTTACAACCTTTGAAATTCAAATTGGGAAAGCAATGGGTAACTCATCAATTTTTGTATATGTCAGAATGTCCATCATCTTTGTTAGGAAGAGATATATTGAGTAAATTGAATGCACAAAATAATTTTTTTAAAAAATGGGGAGACTCAGCTGTTAATACCTGAATCAAAAGCTGTGGAAGCGAGAATTTTTATGTTACAGAACACACCAAGACCGAAGGAAGAAATTCCTGCAGAAGTGGAGGATGCAGTAACACCCTTGGTATGGGCTAGTGGAATTCCAGGTCGGTCCAAATTGGCGGAACCAGTAAAGGTTGTTCTAAAATCTGGAACTAAACCGGTAAGACAAAACAGTATCCTATTAAGTGGGAAGCTAGAAAGGGGTTGGAAGAATTAATAACGAAATGTTTGAATTATGGATTATTGATAGAGTGTGAATCAGAATGTAATACCCTGATATTGCCATTGAAAAACCAGAATGGCAAGGAATATAGGTTAGCTCAAGATTTAAGAGCCGTAAATCAGATTGTTCAAGACATTCACCCGGTAGTAGCTAACCCATATACCTTGCCGACATCCTTAAAAGAAAAACATAAGTGGTTTACTGTACTTGATCTCAAGGATGCTTTCTTTTGCATGCCTCTAGACAAAGATAGCCAGGCATATTTGCCTTTGAATGGGAAAGCCCACCACTGGATGCAAGACACAACTCACCTGGACGGTGCTACCTCAAGGGTTCAAAAATAGTCCTACAATATTTGGTAATCAGTTGGCAAAGGAATTGGAAGTATGGAAAAAAGAAAATTCAGAAGGAATAATATTGCAGTATGTAGATGACATTTTGGTAGCAGCAGAGACTCGAGAGGACTGTTTACAAGCGACCATCAGCTTGCTGAATTTTTTGGGACAAGCAGGATACCGAGTATCAAAAAGCAAGGCGCAGATTGGGAAAGAGACTGTGATATATTTAGGCTTTGAAATTTTGCAAGGACAAAGAAGATTGGGAGCAGGCAGAAAGGAAGCAATTTGTCAAATTCCAGAACCCAGAACGATACAGGAATTGCAGACATTTTTGGGTATGGTCGGGTGGTGTCGATTGTGGATCCTCAATTATGCAGCTTTGAAAGGATCCCAGGAGAATCACCTGTTGTGGACACCTGAGTGTTGGACAGCTTTTAAAAATCTGAAGAAGGCTTTGATGTCCGCACCTGCGTTAGGACTCCCAGATTTAGCAAAGCCTTTTGAATGTTTGTACATGAGCGATAACATCTTGCTTTGGGTGTGTTGACTCAAAAATTAGGAACTTGGAAATGGGCCGTTGGGTATTTTTCTAAGCAATTGGATAATGTCAGCAAGGTGTTGCCGTGAAAAGCCGAGGACTCAAAGTAATACGCTGTATTCAAGGGATGTATCAAGTGGCTCCCTTTCTGGGAACAAAATCAATGGGAGGTTAACCAAGTACCCATGTGGCAAAGGGAAAAAATGGGAGGAAATTTTGAATGTTGCTAAACAGGGGACCTTTTTGGTGGGATGGTTAGCTGCACATCAAAAGGGAGATCATCCAGCCCACATTTGGAACAACCAAGTAGATTCACTAACCCATTTAACTGCGCTTGCAGCAGAAGCTGAAGGAGAAAAGTGGGAACATCTGTTAGAATGGTTACACGTGAAATGTGGTCATTCTGGGGTTAAAGACCTTTTTAAAGAGGCTAGGAGCAGGGGTTGGCCTGTTACTCGGGAGCACTGTAACATGATCATTTCTGCTTATGGTCAATGCTGAACCCGATTAGAAAAACATCCGTTGCAAGGACCACCCCCCTCCATGTGCGAAGCAGAAAGGGACTCTGGGAAACCTGGCAAGTTGATTATATAGGACCTTTTAAGAAGTCAGGTGGGAAACAGTATGTTCTTGTCGGGGTGGAAATGGTGTCAGGGCTTACCCAAACTGAGGCCATTGCACAAGCAACTAGGGATAACACGGTAAAGGGGCTGAAGCTATGGTTTAGTTACCTACCAAAACCCCAATCAATTCAATCAGATAATGGTATCCACTTTACTGCCGGGGTGGTTCAGGAATGGGCAAAAGGCGAGGGGATACAATGGGTATTTCACACACCCTACTATCCTCAAGCTAATGGGATAGTGGAGTGGAAAGAACAAACGGGTTGTTGAAGCGTGCCCTTAAACCCCACAATTCCAGATGACCTGCACGTCTCTCCGATGCTGTAACAAAAGTGAACAGTCGCTGGGGGGTAAATGGATGTCCTAGGCTCACTGCGTTTTGCCCTAAACCCCCTTCCCTTGTCCCTGGGAAAAGGGAAACAAGGGACCCGGTGAAACCACTCCACTATCCAGGACAACCTGTCTTGGTAGACTTACCAACGATAGGAGAAGTATCCTTAACTCTGAAACTCTGCTCAACCTCTATGCTTGGATAGCCACTGACTCCCACAGAAGGGATTACCGAATCAACACTAAGGATGTGTTGGATGTGTCGAATCAACACTAAGGATGGCACGATCCATCAACAAAAGGATGGATCGTGCCATCCTTTTAAGCCTGTTTATTTTGCTCTATATATTTGCAGGTCGTCGTAGAAACCTTCATGAACCCTATGTTTAGATTGTTACCCTTAGTGGTCATTTGCGTAATTTGTGTGAGTCTCTTTATTGTTTTTTTTTATGTTGTAACAAGGCGTGATGCTTTGGAAAGCCCTCTTCCTCCCCTTCGCTTCTTCCTCCCCTTCCTCCCCTTCGCTTCTTCCCTTGGGGAGGGAAGAGGAAATGAGTCTCTGAACCTTGCCTGGGAACTAATTCAAGGATTCGTGCACATTTGGAACCATACTAACCAAGGGGTTTGTGTTCAGATTCCCAAGTCTTCAGGAGAAGGTATTGACTTTTCTGTTATTAATCTTAATCTCTCCAAGTTATTGGAGAATAAGTTAAATACAGTTGTTAAGAACTGTATTGCCAACTGTACTTGGGGCAGAGTAAGAACCCTGTTTGAGAGTTAACATAACAATGATTTTGCTTTTGATGAGGCCTGGAGAGTGAATCAGGATGCATTTTACCAAATTTCCTCAGCAAATTGGACTGATCTTTGGAACAAAACATGTTACAGATGGAATATGAGTGAACCGGTAACTCCTATATTGGGAGCTCCGTTTATATTACCATTATCTCTCTGTCTTGAAGATTTGATGGATATATATAATGCGTCAGGTAAATGGTGGAGCCAAACTCACTGTGAGAATCCCCACAGGATATCATGTACCCAAATCCCTTATTGGCCTCCACCCCCTGAAACAGAACCTTTTGAGCATCCCTGTATGGTTAAATGGTCTCCTATGTGGTGCATACAAATTCCCGATCTCCCAGGCCAAGAATATGGTAAAATTAACAGAACCAGATATGAATGGGCCTGGTCTATCAAACATATATGGCATAGAGACACCGATCCCAGTCATCCCGTTGATGAGAAAAATGTTGAAATCCCCTCCCCTGAATACTCCCAGTTAATGAACTGTACCACAATCTTAAATTGTACCACTGGTGTGGGAAATCCTATTGAGACATGGTACATCCCCGAACTTCGAACTTTTATGCGGGATATGTGTACTTGCTGGGGATACCCTTCCCAAGGTTTCCGAAATTTAGACAACAGATGTAACGGAACCTGGAGAATGAGAAGAACTGTGATTAGATGCAGTATCCCTACTAGCCATGGTCCAGAACATCGAAAGGGTACCTGGGTACTCAGAAACTATTATTATCAATGTAATACAGCATCGTACCCAGCCCTGCAAGGAACATTATGGGGATGTTTGAATGGAAAAATATATTCCCAAATTAATGTGAGAAAACATGCCGGATTACAATGTGGAATAGGAATTCCCACTATGTGCCCTTCTAGAGTGTTTGATTTCTCAATGCCTCATCAAATCAGAAGGCACCGAGAAAGTGATGGGCCCAAGGTGCGAACCAAGTGGGTGGTGCATGGAATACGAGTACCCGATTATTATACCTGGGGCATGACAACATCTCTGATGTTGGAGAATATATTTACCCCATATGTGACTCTTGAAAGGCACCAGTTGGTTTTAGAAAATTTGACCTGGCAAGTACACGTC
Source organism: Ciconia maguari (assembly GCA_017639555.1). Classification (NCBI taxonomy): domain Eukaryota; kingdom Metazoa; phylum Chordata; class Aves; order Ciconiiformes; family Ciconiidae; genus Ciconia; species Ciconia maguari. Next base: position 5,816,448 of record JAGFVN010000081.1, read on the forward strand.
CTAAGAAATTGGACCAATTATGCCTTTGGGGAAATGAATGTACATATTCAACAAGTGTCTAAAATGACGTTACAGAACAGACTAGCTTTGGATATGTTATTGTTAAAAGAACAAGGTGTATGTGGGATGTTAAATCTTTCTTACCGATGGAGAATGTTGTCTCACCATACACAATGCAATTACTACCCTGGAAGAAGCGCAGAAAAAGATGAAAGAGGTATCGGAGCAGACTGGAGAGCTTTTCCAAGCAATACAACCAAAAGACTGGTTTGACGGCTAGAACCCTAAATCTTGGGTTGCCTCTCTCTTAAGTTCACTGGGACTTACCATTTGGGGCAAGTGGCTTTTGAATATTGTTATAATGTTAAGCTGTGGGTTCTTATTTTTGATTGTTGGCCTTGCCATTGTAAAATGTATGATTTCGTGAACTTTGTCTTCTCTATCCTCTCTATCCATTATGTGAAAATTACCACCCTGGATGAAGATTATATAGACAATGTTTGAGCCACGGGGTGGTGTGAGAGACTGAAAGAGTTAATGTCTCAAACATTGTGGCGAGGCGCGGTTTGCATGGCAACGGCAGGGGTCAGCTAGCACTGGACGTGGAAAGTGTGTCGGAGGACGCGCAGTTCTGGATTCTGATATATCTTACATAATGACTTACCATCTATGGCCAGAGGTCTCACAGAGTTTGTCTGAGGAAGGGGCTTGCGACCACCCGAGAGACACCTCGTGACCACCACCCCCCTCAGTGCCTGCGCAGAAGATTGAGAACTTTCTAGAACAAGAACCATATAAGTCTTCAAGTGGTGTAACCGGAGGCGGGGACTAGAGTATTAAACGACATGCCCCCAGGGAACCAGGTGCACGCCCACCACCAGAGGATTGCCACGCCTGTCATTGCGGGATCCAAGGGTGGTGATACTTTTCCTTTCTCTATCCTCCTCTCTACTCCTTTCCTTTTCTCGCTTGTCTCTTCCTCTACTCTTCCAATATATGTAAGTTTGGGATAAATTGTGACAGGTTGCCCAGAAAATAGCTCCATTGCCAAATCGCCTCTGTTCATTCATTGGGCTTGCCAGTTCATTAAGTTTGTCCGTTTGTTGAATTCGCCAGTTAATAAAGTTGCTGGCCAGACTGTTCCTCTGAGTCATTGTTGTGACTCTACCGACCACGCGGCTCTGTCGAGCAGAGATGGGCCTTTGTCGGTACACAAACCGTCGGGGAATCAAAAAGATTCACCCATCTCGCAACCCACCGAGTGGGACAAGACAGGCAGTGATGCCATAAATGCTGGGGTTCTTGCCTTGCTGCAAGTTGGCCCAAAGAATGGCATCGTTTATCATATTCATGAAGGAGACAACAGCATGCCAGACCTTGTTGTTGAACCACACCTACAAAGCACATCAGCATCAGAAAGGCACTATGCACACCAGCTACCTAACAGGCTCCAGAGCCCTGCAAAATGTCCCTACATATACTGAAGATGTATCATTTCTTCCCACCTCCCTCCTCCAGCTATGGTTTGCTGAGATAGGACATACAATTTGACCAATGACCAGGAGTGGTTGCTGGCAGCAAGAGCATGTCCCTTGCTCTAGCACAGAATTCCCACCAACTCCATTTTGGGTTGGACTCAAAGGAAGAAATAGACTTAGGGGGAATCCACCCAAGAACACAAGTTGTATTTGCTCCACGAGCAAGCAATTTAAACGCATACATCCCTGCTTTGCACAGTTGCAAAAGGCAAACTGCTAGGATATTGCTCATTAAAAGTAGTGCCAGGTTATCAGAGGTTCAAATAGCAGGCACAACAGGGGGATATGGACTGAATTTACCTTTACATTGTTCTTTGTATCCAGGCCTTTCATGAAACTCACCAAACCATTGAGAAACCTGTTGCCGTGAAAAGCCGAAATCAGGACTCAATAGTCGGGATGACTATTAAGCAGGTATTCTTTATTGCAGCACTGGGCAGCACTGGGGAGCGCTCCGCCACAAGTGCTCTGCCAGGTTAGCACAGCACATCAGTTCATATACAGAAAAATCATACATATTCATCAGATTTCCTGAAAAGGGCAGTCTTATGGTGATGAGTTCCCGGAATTCATTTACATAGTCCAAGCATGCGCAGTAAAATTAGGGTTAGGGTCTTTTCACCCTCCCGGTGGTCTTCCATAGTCTTCCTCACGTTGTCCACTAGTTGAACTTTGGGCTTCCTTTCTCCATATATAGTCACTGAGTTAGCTCATCAGTCCTTCGGCCTCGGAATGTTACAAGGGGGTCGATTTAAGCTAGTTCTTTGGTGCTTATCTTTGGCACAAACCTCCTGAGTTCCTGTTATCAGTGATTTAATTAGGAAGCCTAAGGAGCTTGCTCAAGGCCTGTTTAGTCCTATCAGGTAAGAAGTCACAGGAAATGTCCTATCATCAACTCTGCTCAGCAGGTAACTAAAACTATTTTTGCAGGGGAAGAAAACAAAAGAGAACAGGGATGCAAGTGAAACGAAAAAAAAAAAATGCAAGTCTATGTATCACAGTAAGGTCTTAGTCAGGGATTATCAGGGATTTAACTCTTTCATTCCCCCCTTTTCTTTTGAGGGCTTGTAGCTTACTTGCTACAGTCCTCAATATACAGTCTTATTACGTCCGAAATGAAGCTTATTACACAAAAACTACAATAAAATCAATAAAATCACTATTAAAATAGCAAGGCTCTTTAACTACGACTAGTAAAATATTTCAAAACTTTTTAGGCCTAAAAGGGTGTTATCCTTAATTATTTTACGTTTGCAAAATTCATAATATTTCATCCTTTTCAAGGGTCTGAGTAAAATACCTTCCCGTTTCTTCTTGATGCCTAATCTTGTTTCTTTTCCAATCACTGTACGTCTCTGCTAAATTCCGGTGACACCAAAGAAAACACTTAAGAAATACACAAACAAATATTCCTAAAATCACCAAAGTAATTAATCCAATGAATAATTGTTTCAACCATCCAAAGTTGGGAAGCCAAGAAGTCAATTTATCCCATAAATCTCAAAGCCCCAATGAAGTATCATCCGAAGATACTTCCTGGAATATTCGTGCTTTCTCCCAGAGTGCATTTAGATCTGCTTCTATCTGCTTATCTTTATTGATATATGCACAGCAACTGGTATTAATGATCATACATACACCTCCTTCTTTGGCAGTCAATAAGTCTAATGCCATTCGATTTTGCAACACAACCTTACTAAGGGAAGATACTTCCGTCTGTAAATTTTTATCTTCTCGTTTAGCCCGTTTCCAGGACGTTCTCAAAATATCTCTAGGTATTTGGGACTGATTATTAACTAAATGACCTATGGTACACATTCCCTTCCATCCTGCAGGGAGTTGCTTTCTGCTGATACCATCACCATACAGCCACCAATACCCATCGGGTAGTTTGCAGGGTCTGGCGGTGGCTGTGAGATTAGTTCCATAAAATGATCTTTTGCTTACCCATCCAACCGATGTATTTCTACTGGCATCCCACTTGGTAGGGCTATAGGTTTCATGTTCAGTCCCGTCAAATTCCAAGTTCCTACTTCTACCGCAGTCTTGTTGATCCAATAATCATTCCACCCGTTCCTACAGGAACAGGCAACTATTATTGCTAACTAGAATCTGGGTGTTATTTTTCTTTTTTTTTTTTAGTATCTGTAGGTCAAATCTTGGTCCGATCTCATAGCTTGAATTATCATAACTACAGTATCCTCCATCTTGTCTTTTCCAAAACTCGGGCCAAGTATTATTGTCACAATTCCAATGAGTCGACCCCATGCCGTACAAAGGGAGTCTCATGTTACCTCTCGGTAGGGCAGTACAAATCCAACAATCCTTAGCCCCTGCGGCATTCGCTATCATCTGAATCGCATTATAATACAAGTTCTCCTTCCAAGCATCTACTGATAAGCTTAAAGTCAATAAAGTTATCATCGTAAGCGTAATTTCAAATCTCCAACACTTTCAATGGTCCATCGCAGTTCAGAAGCTTTCTTTACTTGGGAGGAATGGATCCAAGCTGTCTGCTCTTTAATCTTGATTGCAGTGAAAGTGGTTAGCAACACCTGATAAGGTCCATTCCACTTCTCCTCCTATGGGTCACCTGAAAAATTCTTAACATAAACCCAATCTCCAGGGCTAAATGGGTGGATCGGGTGACCTAACCCTTTTGCTCTGGTTCCCAAAACACTCTTATTAATCTTTTCCAATTGTTTTCCTAAGGATATAACATAATTTTGTAAATAATTATTTCCCAGCTGATTCAAATCTTCCCCTTGATATTTGGCCTGATATGGCCTCCCATATAATATCTCAAAAGGGCTCAGATTTTCTTTGGCCCTAGGTTTTACATGTATCCGAAGTAGTGCAACAGGTAGTGCTTGATACCAATATAGGTTTGCTTCTTGACATATTTTAGCTATCTGTTGTTTTATCATGTTGTTCATTTTTTCTACTTGCCTGCTGGCTTGTGGTCTGTAGGGTGTGTGTAATTGCCAATTGATTCCTAATAGCTTGCTGACCTGTTGCACTACTTATGCACAAAAATGTGTACCCCTATCTGATGAAATGACCGCAGGTACCCCGAATCAAGGTATTATTTCATTTAATAATACCTTAGTTACTTCTCTTGCTTTGTTTGTCCTACAAGGGAATACCTCTAGCCACCCAGAAAAGGTGTCTGTAAGTACCAATAAGTATCTGTACCCCCCTTTTCTTGGAAGTTCAGAGAAATCAATTTGCCAGTGGTCCCCTGGTACATTTCCTCTCCCAATACTTCCTAATTGTGCCCGGTTACCTGTATTGGGATCATTTTTCAAACATATTTCACATTGCTGAGTTACCTGTGAAACTGTAGTATACAAATTTCTCCCTATTAATTTTTTATTTAAAAACTTATACAGGGAATCTGCCCCCCAATGTGTCTTATTGTGTTCTTCTTTAACGACTCCCCATACCTGTTTGGCAGGAATTACAATCCTGCCATCACTCAAGTGGGCCCATCCTTTGGAGGGAACCTGCCCTCCCATTTCTTCTATTAATTCTTTATCAGCCCTAGAATATTCAACATTTTCTTGGTCACCTAGACTCCTACTTCTATTATCCGGAATTAAGGTTAAAATCTTTTGCATTCTCTCCGCCGCCTGTTTAGCCTCATAATCAGCCAACCTGTTACCTTTTTCCTGGTCAGTGTTACCCTTCAGGTGTCCTTGGCAGTGCGTGATGGTGACTTTGGTTGGCAGTTGGACTGCTTCTGATAGGTGAAGGATTTCCTCAGCATGCTTGATCTGTCTCCCTTGTGCGGTTAGTAGTCCTCGTTCCTTCCAAATTGCTCCGTGAGTGTGGACGACTCCAAAGGCATATTTGGAGTCTGTCCATATATTTATCTTTTTCCCTTTTGCCAATTCCAGGGCCCTAGTCAGGGCAATAATTTCAGCCTTTTGAGCTGATGTTCCAGCATGTAATGATTGAGATTCAATTACTTTGCTTGCTGTTGTCACCGTGTACCCAGCCTTTCGAATACCTTGTCGGACGAAGCTGCTTCCATCCGTGAACCAGGAGTCTTGTGCATCTTCCAGGGGTTCTTCTTTTAAATCTGGTCTGCTAGAATATACAGTCTCTATGGTTTCCAAACAGTCATGTATGAATGATTCAGATGTCACCCCACTGAGGAAAGAAGCTGGGTTTGTAACATTAGTCACTTCAATACTAACATCATCTGGTTCAACTAGAATAGCCTGGTATTGTAAAAATTGGGATGGAGAAAGCCAATGATTTCCTTTTTGTTCTAGTACGGCTGATACTGTGTGTGAAACCAGCACTGTGATTTTTTTGGCCTAAGGTAAATTTCCGGGCCTCTTGGATATTTAGTACTACAGCCGCCACAGCTCATAGGCACCCTGGCCACCCTTTGCTTACTTCATCAAGTTGCTTAGAAACGTAGGCCACAGCTCTTTTGTAGAGTCCCAGTCATTGAGCTAGGACTCCCAGAGCTATACCTTGTTTTTCATGGGAAAACAGCCAGAAGGGTTTAGTAACGTCAGGTAGGCCCAGGGCTGGGGCCTTCATCAGTTCTTTTTTAAGTGTTTTGAATGCATTTTGAGCTTCTCTGGACCAAATCAATTGAGTGGGATTGTTTTTCAAAAGTTCATATTAATTGTAAATCCATAATCGACACCAACCTGCCATTCCCAAGAAGGTCCTAAGTTCCTTTACCATTTGAGGGAGGGGGATTCTGCAGATGGCTTCTTTTCGTTCCGTTCCTAATTCTCGTTGTCCTCCATCGTATCCAAGGTAGGTTACTTGCTGTTGCACCATCTGAGCTTTCTGTTGAGAGACTCGATACCCATTCAGGCCCAAAAAGTTCAACAAATTAATAGTCCATTGAATACAATCAGACTTTGTTTCAGTTGCTATTAATAAGTGATCCACACACTGTAGAAGAGTCCCGTCTCTGGAGGGAGGATCCTATGTCTCAAGTTCTCGTGCTAATTGGTTCCCAAAGATGGTTGGACTGTTCTTAAAACCTTGGGGTAACACTGTCCAGGTAAGTTGGGTTTTCCTACCAGTAGTAGGACTTTCCCATTCAAATGCCAATAGGTTTTGTCTCTCCTTGGCCAGAGGCAAGCAGAAGAATGCATCTTTCAAATCTAATACTGTAAACCATACTTGTAATTTAGTAAGTAAAGTATAAGGATTGGCCACCACAGGGTGTAAATCTTTAAAATTGAGTGGTTTTAGAAAGAACACCTTTTCCTGTTGGCCAGTAGCTCCCACTATAGTCACAAAGTCTTTACTCACAGGTATCAATTCTTGATTTAAAACAGAGAAAGAAGCACCTGTGTCTACTAAGAATTCTACTTCTTTCTCTTGTCTCCCCAGTCCTCCTCTACTTTCAGAGAGCCTTCCCCTTCCTCGTCCTCTAAATCCCTCTCTATTCACCGTTCCGCTCTGTTTCAAGGCTGCCTCCGTGCGGCGGGAGGTTAACACCACAATCCTTCTGCCACTCCGGGCGATTCCGCAAAGTAGAAAAAACATATCCGCATACATAACCTCATCTCATTTTCCTTCTCTCCGTAAGAACAACATTAACTGCAATATAGTATTGTAATTTAAAGATCCGTTAAAGGGCCACTTTTCACCATCTTCTAATTTGTACAGGGGCCACCACCGATTACAATATTTGATGAGTGTTTTCTTATTCACACTCCCACCTGGTTGTCCCCCTATCTCTTTCCAATGTGCTAAGATACATCCTAGGGGGCTTTTCTTTACAAGACCACCACTTTGCTGTCCCCCCATTCTACCTTATTGATTCTGTACTTCCGTTATTCTCCCACAGATTATTTTAATAATCTCAACCTGTCACACTTTATCCTTCCACTCTGACCACATTCCACAATTCTCACATTGAATATCTCATCCAAATACAACCCATAAATTTTGGTCACAAATAAAACAATTTATGAGGAAAAGCGGTTCACATTCATTTTCAGGATGAGACACACAGGTCTCCAGGTTTTCCACACTCACTTTGCAGTCACACCATGTCTCAGTCACTCACCAGTCACACCAGAGTTAACTCAGCTCATTCACACTTAGTTGCCGATTTCACAGTGCCCGACGAATATATCCAAATTTAATACCAATAAACCAATATCCGAGTTCGGTGCCAGTAAACCCGTACCGCCAACAGTACAAAACTCATGCCGGTTTCATAAGTGTACCAATACCAAAAGGCACGTTATTGCAGAAGTACAAGGCTTAACCCGTGCCTGTACCAACGTACTAAATACCAAATGTATACCCTCAGGCACTAGTAGCCTGGTATACGGCGCTCAGGGTAGGACGTCTCCTACGACTTACGAGAACCTTCCAAATGACCGGTCCCAAATTCCAAAACAGAAAAGATTTAAAGAATACCTTTTTTCCTTTAGATGGTCCTTGTCTGCTCCCGCAGTGATCCGACTGAGGCGAGGAGTCCCTCTGGGAAATCCCGGGGGTACCCTAGGGAGTCCTGTTCTCAGCGGGTCCTGCAGCCGAGCAGAGCGGGTCCCATCTGGGGTGCCAAACTGTTGCCGTGAGAAGCCGAAATCAGGACTCAATAGTCGGGATGACTATTAAGCAGGTATTCTTTATTGCAGCGCTGGGCAGCACTGGGGAGCGCTCCGCCAGGTTAGCACAGCACATCAGTTCATATACAGAAAAATCATACATATTCATCAGATTTCCTGAAAAGGGCAGTTTTATGGTGATGAGTTCCCGGAATTCATTTACATAGTCCAAGCATGCGCAGTAAAATTAGGGTTAGGGTCTTTTCACCCTCCCGGTGGTCTTCCATAGTCTTCCTCACGTTGTCCACTAGTTGAACTTTGGGCTTCCTTTCTCCATATATAGTCATTGAGTTAGCTCATCAGTCCTTCGGCCTCGGAATGTTACAAGGGGGTCGATTTAAGCTAGTTCTTTGGTGCTTATCTTTGGCACAAACCTCCTGAGTTCCTGTTATCAGTGATTTAATTAGGAAGCCTAAGGAGCTTGCTCAAGGCCTGTTTAGTCCCATCAGGTAAGAAGTCACAGGAAATGTCCCACCATCAACTCTGCTCAGCAGGTAACCAAAACTATCTTTGCAGGGGAAGAGAACAAAAGAGAACAAGGATGCGAGTGAAACTAAAAAAATGCAAGTCTATGTCTTAGTCAGGGATTGTCAGGGATTTAACCCTTTCATTCCCATGCTCTGCCAGGTGCACAAGAAGCTGGGAGGGGGCACAGCCAGGATAGTTGATCCAAACTGACCACAGGGCTATTCCATACCATATGATGTCATGCTCAGTATATGAGCTGGGGGGAGTTAGCTGGGGGGTAGCGATCGCTGCTCGCTGACGTGCTGGGCGTCGGTCGGCGGTTGGGGAGCGGTTGTATCACTTGGGGTTTTTTCCTGGGTTTTGTTCCTCTCTCGCTCTCTTGTTGTTTTCCTTCTCATTACAATTTTTATTATTAGTAGTAGTTTCAGTTATTAAACTGTTCTTATCTCAACCCACGAGTTTTCTTACATTTGCTCTTCCGATTCTCTCCCTATCCCACTGAGGTGGGGGGAGGGTGAGCGAGCGGCTGTGTGCTACTTCATTGCCGGCTCGGGCTACACCACACAACACTAGCTAATGTTACAGTGCATTTCACTAATTATATTTTTCTTTAGCTCTACCCTGTATCTAGCCAAGTAAGAAATAAACATGGAGCTGTTCTTCTGTCTTTTAGAAGTCTTCCACCAGTGACTTCCTAGTTTCTGCTCCCATAACATGTTTTGTCAGTCTTGTTCTCCTGTCTTTGATAAAATCATAAGTTTTTTTGGCATCAGCAGTGTTGACTGACTTCCTCACACTGTGAGTATTGGATGTCTCAATTATTTGGGGTTATTCTCAGAGGTGTGATAAGATAACTGTGAATTAACTAAACTTTTGTATGCTACTAAAAGAAAGATTAGTGTCCTAAATAGCTTTCTTTTATTCCCTAATTTTGTGTGTTTGGAAGGGTGCTTAGTCATTGGTCAGTCAGAGATTTAGGGGGGTTGTGCAGAGGGTATTTCAGCTGTTTCTCTGGAATATTGGTGTGTGGTGTTTTTGTTTTAAAAGGGACTTGTATTCATGGAGCTCCCTCCCTCCCTGTACTTCATCCTTCCTATGCTGTCTTCTTTGAAATCATGTTAGCATCCTTATAGGCAGGCTTGGGCCAGCGTTGATGATGTTTCCAACCAAACTCTGTTAGCTTGGTGATGTCATGAAAAATATACTTCTAATTGTAAACTTACAACAGCAACTAAGAAGGAAGCAGCAGAAACAGCATGTTGGTAGCTAGAAGACTTTTTCCTGGTGAGAGCTTCTTGCAAGAAGAGCACTGTAGCCCAGAGCCTTGCTAGTTGGGCAGCAGATGCTTTAGCAAAGGGACATCTTGTGCTGCTGACCTGGTTTCATTTTAGGAAAGGGAAAGACTTAAAGAAGTAGGGTAGATGTTCAAGGCACTCTTTGCACTTCAGACTGTCAGACCAGTTCTTGACTGTTGAGTGTTTCAGCAGCAGAAAGTATTTTTAAGTGGGAAAAACAAGGTTATGAAAGCTCTCAAACTGAAGACTTAATATTGCTAACTTGTTGTCTTAAAAATATGCACATTTCTAATGTAATTTTAAGAGGTGAGGGCAATAGGATGGACTACTAATGACCTGCAAAGTTGCACTTAAATCATTGCTCAAAAGCTTTTGAGTTTTTAGCATGGAGAGCTATAGAAGAGCCTCAGAAAAATGCCCTAGTGTCCTTTTGAGATTCCCCCCCCCCTTGTTACTTCAATAGTCCTCTCTAACCTTCTATGCATTTTTAATTATAAAGTTTCAGAAAGAGTACATGGTTGTCAGAAGTGACCGATGATTCAGTAGGCAATGGAATATTGGGGTCCAAGACTTAAGAAAATAAGTTGTTAGAAGCTTTTGTGAAAAGCAATTTAAATGGATGCAGGGTGGGGAAGGTGAGTTGCAAAGGTCCTGGTGTGGAGCTGGCAGAGATATCTTCTGGACTTGGACTGAAAGTCATGCCTTCAGTTAGTACACTTTCTTCTCTTCTACCCTGTTATAAAAATAGACAAAAACTGTGAGAAGTTCCGTGGCTTATTTTGGAGAAGTAGTGGGGGTTTTGGGATATAGAACCTTACATGAACCTCCTTCTTCATGAGTACCTGAGTGTGGTGCACTTACTGCTTTTGTCCATGTTTTTGCTCAAGCTTTTGGAGGATAACTAAGCTTAGGGACTGTACCCCAGTAAGAGGATGCAAGTGAGGATGCAAAAGAGAACAAGGATGCAAGTGAAACTAAAAATAAAATGCAAGTCTATGTATCACAGTAAGGTCCTAGTCAGTGGTTGTCAGGGATTTAACCCTTTCACTAGTCAAGGACTTTTCAGCTTCCCATGCTCTGCCAGGCGCACAAGAAATTGGGAGGGGATACAGCCAAGATAGTTGATCCAAACTGACCAAAGGTCTATTCCATACCATATGACGTCATGCTCAGCATATAAACTGGGGGGAGTTGTCCAGGGGGTAGTGATTGCTGCTCGGGGACTGGCTGGGCATTGGTCGGCAGGTGGTGAGCGGTTGTATCACTTGTTTTTTCCTGGGTTTTGTTCCTCTCTTGGTCTCTCGTTGTTTTCCTTCTCATTACAAATTATTATTATTATTTTTTTGTGTTCCAATTATTAAACTGTTCTTATCTCAACCCATGAGTTTTCTTACTTTTGCTCTTTTGATTCTCTCCCCCATCCCGCCAGAGGGGGAGCGTGAGCAAGCGGCTGTGTGGTACTTAATTGCCAACTGGGGCTAAACCACAACAACAGTAAATGTAATTACTTTTAAATTTAGTCACTTGCCTCTTATTAAAAACTGAAACAATAATGTACAAAGAAACTAAAAAGCCTCAAATACTTACCTACTTGGGAGAAGCTCATACAGTACTATAAAACTTTCATACTTAATCATGTATGGCAATGGAAATCAAATGAGCAGTTTGCAAATTATATATGTAGAACTGTATCCCATATTTCCCAAGTCATTAGCATTTCAGATAGATGAATTTAAAAATAATTTCCTGTTGCCTGTTGAAGCTATTTTGTTTGGTTTTTATACTATTTATCAAAGATAAAAGTTGAAAAGAGTCTTCTACAGCAGAAAAGGTATTTTTATTCATGATGTTACTTTTTAAACATTTTTAAATTTTCAAAACAAAATTAAAGAATTTACCAAACAAAAAGCTACCTAGATAAACTAAATTAATAAGTTTGAAATGTTAAAATGAAACCTTAATTTATTTTCTATTCTTATTTTGAATTTTTCCCTAAAGGAAATATTCGGCAGCACTGATACAAGATAGGGAAGCACTGAAACATTAAACCTTTATTTTTTCATCAAAAAAAAAATATTGTGGGAGAAAGCTTAATTCAGTTGCCATGGGCTTGTGTACTGGACACATGCTAATTAAAATATTCATTGAAATGTTCAAAATTAATCATAGATCAAATTTTTAAAAATGGGTTAAGCTATAGTACAGTGCCACTAACTTTGCTTTCATGTACTTGTTAAACATGGGATTTGATCTTTTATCTTTTCTATCCCAAGAGAACAGTGGAATAATCTCTTTCCAAAATGAATATGCTCCTATATTTAAATTAATATGATGTTCTTTTCTTAATTCGTAACTATTTGACAACTATGCTGAGAAAGTCATACTGGCTGTTTACGCTCCAATATATAGCGTTTTAGTTCATTAAGGTAGAGACTAAAATAAAAGTCTCTGCCTTCAGTTAAAGGGGAAAAAAATAAACGCACTTTCTAAAGTGTAGTATAATTAAATGCCATCATGTTATTTCACTTCTTTAAAAACAAAAAAATATTCCCTTAAAAAAAACCTCCAGATCACAAAAAAAGAAACTTGATACTTCTGAATTAAGTTTGCTCATTTCCATGCAATAACTGGCAAATATAATGGAAGTCAGGATTAAGGCAATGTCACCATTTGCACCAAGTTCTTGTCTTACTACTATAACATTTTTCTTACTGGTTTATAATCAGGAATACCATATGTATGGTATGTAACTAGTCATACTGTGCTTTCAGTCAAGTATGTAATCCACACACATATTTCTCATAAGGATTTACATATTGGTAAAGACGATACAGGGCAGATTATTTGTATAGCAGAAGTCTAAGTATGGAGCTAAGATTTTAAGAAACTGAACACCCAGCTTAGAGTATGTGATTTTGCTTAAGAAGTAAAGCAGAGTTTTATGGAATTCAAATCTATTTACATTGCATATTGTTTGCAATGTGCATAATCAGGGTGGCAATAAAAGTTACTTTTCTTAGCTGGCAATTTCCTTGGTTGAGTGATGCTATGGAAAAATATCACTTAGCTATTTTGGCCTAACTTAACAAATGCATGCAAGAATTTCTCTATTAAATATGAATAAAATGTCTTCTGTGGGTAACTCATGATGTTCCAGTTCCATCCATTTGCTCAGGATGGAGTGTCACATTAGTTAATCCAGTTGAAAGAACAATCCGTATCAGGTGTCTGGACTGGAATGCCAACTCCCAAGATTTATTACCTCTTCACAGGGAAGTAAGAAATACTACTCAGCTGGAAGATAAACTTGCTGAAACTAAGCCCTCTTTGAATCATCCTCTGGAATATTCCTCAGGCACTAAAGTGCAGTGGGCTTTTCTGTGTCAAATTTCAAACTAGTGATATTTGTCCCCAGATGTCATAAGCTCTGAGAAATGCACAAGAGAAGAGATTTAAATTACTTATTTTCTGCAAACCAGTCCTACAATACCTAGAAAAATAAATGGAGTATCTTATAAAAAGTGTGTATATCAATTATTTCTGTGACTTTAATTCAATGAGGATCCAGTTTTCAGTGTAAAATTCCACCCATTACTACCTACGGAATTAGTAGGACACCATAATAAAACTGAATGCAGTCAGAATACAAAAGCAGCTAGAGGTGCTATGATATAATGAACTTTGTCCAAGTTGTATGAACTTTCTCCATTTGTGTTATACAGATTATAAATGACTTCTAACATTGTGTAAATCATTCTCTGTGCAATGCTTTGCTTCCACAGTGAGCCACAGATAGGCAAGCAAACAAAAAAACCTAAAACAAACAAAAACCCCCACTATTAATTTCATCCGTGAGACTAAGACAACTGAACTGTATATATATGCATCCTTGAAACATGCAGAAATATATTTGCTCTCACAGTAAACACTCAAAGTTCAACATCCATTCTTTTGGTGGAGAGAATTAACAAAATGGCTATCTTAATGCTAATGGCTATCGATACAATGTTATATATGACAACAAATAAACAGGAAGTGGGTCAGAAGAAGAAAAACATGATTATACCATGCTTATCGTCTCTCTCTTGCAAATATTGGTCAAAAATGTTTTTAAAGTATAGGAATAATGTAATATGAAATGTATTTTTTTCTCTTGCATACATTCTGCATAATTGCTTGGAAAGAATGGAAGTTTCTTTTTTTTCCCCATTTAAAATGAAAAAGCAAACAGGTTGTAAGAATGAAAGGAGAATAATGGTTGAAAATGTTTCTGTAGTAATCCTAAAGCAACAGTTTATATTAGTCATTTATTATGCTTGTTTTTCAAAATCAGT
>JAGFVN010000081.1:5830784-5851883 GCA_017639555.1 Ciconia maguari
AGGACACAGAGCTGTGATGGGTCTCCCCGATGCCGGTGGGGACCGAGCCCCTTCCCCAGCCCTGCTGCCTGCGCCCTGGGGTGCAGCCCCAGGACTTTTCACCAGTTCCTGATAAGGACCCTCATAAACAGTTATCAAGGGCAATGAGTAACCCAGGGGGAGACCAAAGTCCCGGCTGCTGTAGAAAGCAGAGCTGCGATAAGATGCCCAGGCTCTCGGTCCCCTCAGAGGGGAGGGGGCAATGCCGGTGTCATGGTGGCCTCACCAACAACTGCCCTCCCACCCTCTTTTGGGCACAGAGACCGGCAAGCTGCAGTGGCTTGCTGCCTTCCTCGGGGACAAGTTGGATGCCTGGGGCAGCGTGGGATTCAGGTCTGCACTCCTGCAGCTTCCCCCATCACCCGTGCAGAAGAGAAAGGGAGCTCTCATGCTGGGGGTACCCGCGTGCCCAGTGCCCGGATGGGGGGAGGCAGCTCCCCATGCACTCGTGCAGCACCGAGGCTGATGTGGTCTCAGGCAGCAGCCCCAGGCTCGGGCCACGGGCAGCAGCAGGTTGCCTGTGGGTGCCTCTTCCCAGGGTGCCTGGCAGCACGGGGAACTGGTCCCTGGAGGCATCCTATGTGCTGTCACCCATCCCTCCAACCCCAAAGCACCACTGGAATCAGGACAGGGCAGGAAAAGGAGAGCCACACTGGCTCTTACTGCCTTTCCAGCCTTTTTTTGTGCAACCTCTCCAGGCAGCAGTGCCCAGCTGAGCACCTGGATGAAAAGGTGCCCAACTGTGCTCAGCAGTGCCCAACTGAGCACCTGGATGAAGAGGTGCCCAACTGTGTGCCCAACTGTGCGCCCAACTGTGCTCAGCATTGCCCTTGGCACATCTGGGACACTCTCCTGCTGCAGATCCATGTGCTGGAGAAGCTGGGGGAGCACTGATCCCATAGCCATCCACCCTGGTGAAGTGTCTCCCAGAGCCTATGTGGTATGAGGACAAGGGATAGGGATGGAGGGGAGACATGTCACAGGTTGTCCCCAGCACGGACTGGTCCAGCCCAGGGCTCCCTCCACTCCTGAAGGAGCCCAGGAGAGCTCTGCAGTCCCAGCGCGGAGCTCAGCTCCCTTCCTTGCCCAGTCCCAGCCCCAGCCACGGCAGCAGGCGCCTGGAAAGTCCCTGGCTCTCTGTGTGTTTTCAAGACACCACAGCAGCATCCTCTGGCCAGAGGCCAGCCCCAAGTATGGTCTGAGCTGCTGAAGAAGGTCAGGGCATGCGTTCCCTTCACAGGCATCAATCTTTGGCAAGGCTCTGGTTGCTGCAATTTGCACCCTGAAGAAAGCAGCTGGCTGAGCAGACCCTCAGTCCATTCTCTCCAGGGAAGGTGCATCGGAGAGGATCCGGGAGGGAACAAACTAAGGGCAGGGGTACTTGGCCATTGATCTGGCTGAGCAAAGCAGACACACCTGTATGCCTGATCAGCAGGGCCCCATGGAAACTGGCATGGAGGTCCATGCCTCATCTCCTACCCTGCCTCCCTTCCTTCAGACCCCCCAGTTCACTCATTCCTCCCCAGGTGCCTTGCTCCATCACCTGTTCCCCCAGCCCAGGGAGAAACCAGGGAGCTTCTGGCAATGAGACAGGGGTGAGCATCCCTGTTTGCAGGGGGGTGGCAAGGCAGACTGAACTTTTGGGATACAGAGGAGCTGCTGGGGGTGGAGGCAAGGTTTTTCAGGGCTCTCCAACACCAGCAGCCTCCAGCAGCCGCTCGGCCAGGCACAATTTCTTGCATGCACCCATATAAACCCATTTCTCACCAGCTTGGGCTCCTGCAGCCTCCAGTCTTTTCCCAGAGCTCAGAGGTCCAGGATGGAGACAGACACAGGGAAGGGGACACAAACAGGCAGGGTGTCCCTCTGCGGTGTCTCAGCTACAGGGAACCCCTTTCTGGCCCCAGCGTCCGTGTCAGACACCATGCAGAGCCTTTGCAACAGGGCTTTGTGCAATGGTGCTTCCAGCTGCCCCCAAGCTCGGGCAGCCCAGCTCCGGCCCTGTGTGCGTCCCTGTGGTGGAGGGACCTCCACACTGCAGGAAGAGGGGAGGGTGTCCTAGGCAGACTACGGCGTCCCTGCACACCAAGTGTGCAAAAACAATGGGACCGTAGCAAAGGCCACCAAACCCTCTTGCTTGTGAGCCTTTCCCAGGCAGTGAGACCACTGTGGGAGCTTGTAGGGACTCACTCAAACCTCCATCGCAAATGCTTCCCATGTTCACACCCCACACCCCAGCACCAGAGCCTCAGGTTCGCCTACAAATTACTTCCCTGGCTTCCAGCATCACAGTTTCCTGGCATCTCACCCCGTAATGCCAGGAGATCGTCTCTCCTGACCCCGCAGCCCTCTGCTCATCCAGCTCTGGGCTGCCCTTCAGCCCTGCAAAAGCCCCCAGCTCTTCCCTGCTTCGCCAGACACGGGGTCTGCTCCCCGGCTGGCTCGGGGCTGGGAGCAGGGGCTCCTTGGGTGGAAGCATGGACCAAAGACATCGAGGGGAGCCAACCAGGGGGACTGGGAATTTCCAAATCCTTCTGGATGCTGCCTCTAAGTTAAAGTAACTGCTAACAGGAACAGGGTCGCGCAGCTCCGCTCAACCCGCTGACCAGCAAATTCCTTCCTGCAGGGGCCCCGATTCCCAAGACCCAGTGCAGAGGTAGTTTGCAAAGCCCAGCGTGGAAAACCCCCATGACTGGGAAGGGGAGTGGGCTGCCTGCCAGGCACACCGTATAGAAACGCCGTATAGCAAAATGGTCCTCGGGAAGCAGGAAAGAATTGCTGGAAGCTGGCGGCACACGAGCCAGGCAGGCTCCCCGCTGGCTGCCGCACCGGTCCCCCCGGTGTTCGGCGAGGCTGATGGGAAGAGCTGCATGAGCACAACATGCTGGGAAGGGCAAGGACGCCAGCTCCCCGGGAGTCCCCTCCCTGCGCATGGGCGCTGGAGCTGGCTGGGCTTGCAAAGGGTCTTCGGCCAGGTTTCCCAAGTCGACAAGTTTGCCCCTTCCCTTCGGCAAGTTTGCCCCCCTCACCCTCCCCACCGCCCCCCGCCTCACCCACACTCCCCAGGTGGAAATTTGGTTTCCCAGCTGGGTGCGGGTGCAAGGAGTTAACCCTTTGGTTGCCAGCACGCCTGCAGAGCGGCTCAACCGCGTTGGGGCAGGGCAGGCGTGCTGCTGGAAAATGTGCAAGGGGGTAGCAAGCGGGCTGAGAGGGACCCGAGCGGGTCCTGCGCCTCAGCAAGATGCCCTCTTCCTACAGCATCCTCTGCGTGGCCTGCACTGCCTGTAGTGCTCCCTCAGACCGAAATGCAAGGAGCTGGGCAGGGTCTGTGTTTTGTCTCCCTGTGGAAAGCACATGGTCATGGTTGCTCCCCTCTTAGCCTTCCTGATCCAGGCGTTACCCAATACGCGGGGTCCTTTGGGCTCGGGCTGTTGTGAGCGTGCACATATGTCACCGGGAAATATATTCAGTGCTGAAAGGGGTGATGGCTCAGAGCTTGTCCCTCTGTGGCACGGCAGAGACCTCCATGGGGTGGCCAAGGTTTGTGGTCGAAAGGGGACACGATGAGAGGCTCCTGCTCTTGGCAGAGATGCTAGGCCAGAGAGCAGCAGATGCTGCAGGGATGAGAGGGTCAACTGGTGTTTGCATAACCCTCCAAAAACTGGAGCCCTCTCAGCTCTTCCACCAACCACAGTCCCAGCCCTCCCTCTTCCACCAAGAAGCACATCAATCCTCCATCCAGAAATCTCACGGTTCCTCGTACAGCAGCATAAAACATAGTGGAAACTGCTGGCGACAACCCAGCATTCGTTGAAAGTGGAGATGTAACAAGTCATAAATCCTCTCATGGCAAAGTCAGCAGCAGCCCCCAAAGCAAGGCACGGCGTGTGTGCCAGCCCAGCCAGGAGCTCTGCACAGCTTGGAAGGGGTGGGTTGGCCGGGCTCTGTCCAGGCAGGGATGCACACACGCGTATGCTTCTTGTAAAAGGCATCGCCCTTGGCATGTGAATTCAGAGAGGCTCGAGAAGCTGTTGGGAAAAAAGCTGGCTGAGTGTTGTTGGAGAGGAAACTGCTCCTTCTCCACCTCAGCACCAAGACGTCGGACTTTGTACTTGACACCAGCAGAGCCGTGCTGCAGATGCCCGGCGTCCGCCCAGCAGCCCGTTCTGCCCCACGCTTCTGGCACGAGCTCAGCTCCGCGGGCTGGAGAGCCTGGATCCAGCCTCCAGAGCAAACAGCAGCTGGCACATGCAGCAAGTTCATCAGGAGGGGGGAAATGGAGACGGAGAAATTAAAGACAGCCGAAGGGAAATGAAGCAAAACATCGAGAAGCCTCTGAAGAGTTTGCAGAAGACATTAAAACAACACATAAACTAGGAACTGGATACGCTTCAGCCAAGACTGGGAAACACCAGAGAAGGGCTCTGCTCCTGGTGATGGCTCAGCCGGCTGCTCTAACCAGGGAAGCAGCCACCCAGCGCCCAGGCAGCAGTGGAAAATGCAGAAGGCAGAGAGAAAGCAAAGAGAAAGGAGATTAAGCCCCACAGGGCTAGGAGCTGCCGGGCACCGACACCATGCAAAGACCCGTTGTGTTGCCTGCCAGCTTCATGGGCCACGAGCATCTGGACTTGGCATCAGAGGGAGAACCAGTGCCAGTGCCAGGAGGGCACCCGAATAGCGTCCAGCCGAGCCCTTCCCAGCAGCCTGCACTGAAAGGAAACAAATGCTGGAAGGGACGGAAATGGCTCAGGGGGCTCTGGGAGCCCAGCTCCACACTGGACAGGTCTCATCCTGCCCGGATATAATTAAAAGATAGGAAGAAGTTATATACTCCATACCTAAATATAACTGGTCATTAACAGTAATTCAGAGCAGCAGGGCAAAGCAAAGGAGCCATCAAAACCCTGCAATAGCTGACTCCACCATGGGGGCAGTGCTTGAAGACATGGGGAGTGACCTGAGGGTCATTTTGGCACCCAGGCAGACAGGAGTAATGCAGAGGGGATGCCCTGCACCACCAAGGAGACCCGCATGATGCACAGCAACCTCCTCCCAGGCACACACAGAGCAGGGACTGACCCAGGTGCACCAGAGACCTGGGGAGTCAAGACTGGCCATTTGGCCTGGCCATCAAATTGGTCTCCAAGAGGAGGCAGAGAGAAAGAGGTACCTGCCTGAACACAGGTAAAACAGTGTTTGGAGCCGGGACCCTGCTTGAGATGCCGCAGCCGGCCGGCGAGCATCTGAGCTTGTTGCTTCGGCGGGTGGTTGCAGGCAGTGTGCGATGGGCTGGGAGCAGTGCGAGGGGCTGGAAATTCCCTTTGGGGCTGGGGATCAGGCAAGACGGCTGTTTACAGCAAGGGAAGAGCTGCAGAAGCCAGGAGACGTCCCGGCATCATCTGCCTGACAAAGGCCCACAGACCCTGCAATGGCAGCTCTGGGAAAGCCACGTAGTCAGTTTGCAAGCCTCTCCTGGGGGGCACCTGGCGCGGGCACCAGGAGGAAGGGGAGATGCACCGCTGTACCCCCTCGATGGGTCCCATCCCAACGCCTTGGCAGCAGAGCAGACCAGGCATGTTGCAGAGGTCTGGAGGAGCTCAGGGCTGCCAAGACAAGGCTGAGTCCAGGCCCTGTCCTGTGTCCCCCAGAAGTGACTGACTGTGGTCACAGTGACGAAGGGGAATTTTCCCCTCCAAGAATACCACGGGGGCTGCAGTCCCAACTTCCATCTATGCACGGCTCCGCTCCAAGCCTGAAGGTCCCTGTGACAGTTGCCAGCATTGCAAACCCTCACACGGCTGCACCAAGGCAAGGTTACAGAGGCACGAAAGAGGTTTACAAGACCAGTTGATATGTTGGCATTATTTGATAGGCAGGAAAAGCATCCTCGGGACATGCTGCTGTCTCCACTGCCTACAGCTACCTCCCGTCTGACACCCAATCACAGAGACAAATACCACAGTCCCTGAAGCCCCTCAGGACACAGCTCTGGCAGATGTGATCCATCCCATACCCCTTGGGTTTCTCTCTCCACTCAGCAGGAGACGAGGCCAGATCCAAATCTTCCCTTGGGTTTCCAGAGACAAATCATTTGCTGCCTGTTCCCATCTCTTGCCACTCTCTGTGGAGCCTTATTAGACTCAGGCTTAATGCTGAGCTGGGCAGGACGTGTCCCACCAACAACTCACAGCAGTGGCTTCACCCTCCCATCACAGCCCAGGGGTAGCACAGCTTTAACTTAAAAATAGGCTGATCTGCTGTAGTGCAGTAACCAGCTAAACCTACAGCTCTCTCACACACCCCCAAGTGGGATGGGGGAGAGAATCAGAAGGGTAAAACTGAAAAACCTCGCGGCTTGAGATAAAAGACAATTTAATAGGTAAAGCAAAAACCGCATGCACAAGCAAAGCAAAACAAGGAATTAATTCATGTCCTGGTTTTGGCTGGGATAGAGTTCATTTTCTTTCTAGTAGCTGGTATAGTTCTGTGTTTTGGATTTAGGATGAGAATAATGTTGATAACACAGGGATGTTTTCGTTACTGCTGAGCAGTGCTTACACTAAGTCAAGGACTTTTCTGCTCCTCACCCCACCCCACCAGCGAGGAGGCTGGGGGTGCACAAGGAGTTGGGAGGGGACACGGCTGGGACAGCTGACCCCAGCTGACCAAAGGGCTATTCCATACCATATGGCGTCATGCTCAGCATAGAAAGCTGGGGGAAAAGCTGGCTGGGGGTCCACTGCTTGGGAACTGGCTGGGCATCGGTCAGTGGGTGGTGAGCAATTGCATTGTGCATCACTTGTTTTGTATATTCTTTTATCATTATTATTATTTTCCCTTTCTTTTCTGTCCTATTAAATTGTCTTTATCTCAACGCATGAGTTTTACCTTTTCTTGTCTTTCCATTCTCTCCCCCATCCCACTGCAGAGGGAGTGAGCGAACGGCTGTGTGGTGTTTAGCTGCCTGCCAGGTTAAACCACAACAATCCACTACTTCCCATCGGCAGGCAGGTATTTAGCCACTTCCAGGAAAGCCTTCATCATGCTGATGAAATAAATACCTTCATCATATGTAGCGGTTACTTTGAAGACAAATGCCATAACTCCGAATGTCCCCCCTTCCTCCTTCTTTCCCCCAGCTTTTATTGCTGAGCACGACACCATATGGTATGGCATATCCCTTTGGTCAGTTGGGGTCAGCTGTCCTGGCTGTGTCCCCTCCCAACTCCTTGTGCACCCCCAGCCTACAGAAACGTCTTTGAGACTGTGCAAACACTGTTCAGCAATAATTAAAACATCCCTATGTTATCAACACTGTTTTGGTCACAAATCCAAAACACAGCACCACATGAGCTACTATGAAGAAAATCAACTCTATCCCAGACAAAATCAGTACAATCTCCATCTTAATTCGATACCATTTATGTCATGCTGAGGTCCCACACCATCCCATACATCCTCATTAACCACCACCCTCCCTCCCATCCATTGATTTACACACAGATATCATTCCTTTAGTCCATGGGCCACCCCTGTAAAATGTCCATAAAACATCCTTTGAGTTCATTTACTCCATGACTTTGGGCTCCGTCTGTTATGGTGGTCACTCAGGACAGGAGAGGTGGTGTGTTGCGTGGAGTTATTGGGCACCAAAGCCAGCTCAGGTCGGGTCACTGCTGCACTTGCACTGCTTCTTGTAAGGCTTCTCCTCTACTGGTTCAGGTGGTTCCTGCTAAAGTACTTCCTATAACAAGCAACTCAAATCATGGCTTACAACAACATAAAGGTATATCCATTGCAATCTCCACCCCTCGTTCCTATGGACCAGACCATAGGGTTTAACACTGCAATGAACTCCTCCCCTTGCCCCTGCTCTGCCATAGACTTATCCATGGGCCACAGTCCCTTCAGGGGAGAACCTGCTCTGGCATGGCCTTATCTGTGGGCCACAATCTCTTGGGGTTGTTCTTGCTCCAGTGTGGCCTTCAGGGGTCTCTTCAGGGGTTTAGCTGCTGTGGCATGAACTTATATCCATGGCCGCTGACATTTCAAGGTGTTCCAGCACAGCCTTATCCATGGCCATAGATGCTTCAATGTGTACCTGCTGTGACATGGACATAACCACAGCCACAGATGCCTTGGGGTGTCCTGCTCCCACGTGGACTCACCCACAGGTCACAGTCCCTTCGACTCGAGTTCCCACTGGAGTTCCAGCCTGTCCAGTGCAGCTGCACAGGAACAGCAGCGATGCCCTGGCCATCTGCCAGCCCAAGCACATGGCCATTGCCGTTATCAAAGTGTTCCCAGGCACAGCAGAGTCAGATGATAAGCAGTATGGCAAGCAGCAAAAGCAAAAAGCAGCCACTAACAAGCACTAGAATCTAATATACAGTAAGGCAAGCAAGCCTCGTGGCAGGCACAGGAGCCTGCCAGTTAGTAGCTAAACAGCTATAAAATTCAGTCTAGCACACTCCAATCAAATCTGTCATTATCTTCGAGCCCTTCAAGCCCCACATTGGGTGCCAAAAAGGACTCTATCCCAGCCAAAACCAGTACATCTGCCATATCCCACATCAACAACTTTCTATTCCCTGGCTAGAGCTTCACCAGCCCACTCCAACTCTGCCCATGACGCTGTGGAAGACCCAGGTGGGATCACTGCAAGCACAAACTGCAAGACCCAACCTCCTTCCACCACTGAGGCCAAAATACGACAGTCAGGGATCTTTATTTTGATAGACGTGAAAGACAAAAGCAATGTTTATGTTCATCCTGTCTAACCACAGACCAGGAGCTATCATCGACTGAGCCCACTGTCATGATCGATCAGGTCAATGCCTCTTCCATAAGCACAACCCAGATAGCCCTGCTGTCCATCAGTAGGGCCAGTCTCAATAGTTTCAGCAGCCAAAATAACCTGTCCTTACAAAATGTGTGGCTGGCACAAATGCTGGGAAATCAGAAACAGGGCATTGGAGTTGATGTGCCCTTGTGCACACGTACATCAGCAGACCACTGCTGACACCATCCAGCTCTGGAGTCAGCCTTCCACAAAAAAATGGATAAGTCTTTGAAAAAAGAATGAGGAGGCATTTATGAAGAGATTCTAAAAGAGCCTGATATGGCATATCCAAGCCAGAACCTCCCCTTTATAGCACTGGGGAAGCTTTAATAGATGTCTCTAATGGGGCAGGAGACTGGCGTGCAGCCTTCTTTGTGTCCAGGCACCTGCTTTGCGTCCCACCAGATTTGCCCCTCAACAGTACTCATCAGGCACATTTACTGACCCAAAGCTGCAGGTCCAGACCAGAGTGCAGTAAGTAGTTCTCTGTCTGTTTGGTTGGCCATGGCCAACAGTTTGTTCCCCACAGTAACTGCAATGATGAGCTGTCTCATGTCTACAACACCCAGTTTCCATGAGGAACACCCCACAAAACAAGAAACATCAGATACACCCTTCACCCAATATACCGCAAGGAAATCCCACAATGGGCAGGAGGCATCCCTTGCCTTCTCAGGAATGGAGAACTGGTGGCACTTGCAGATATTGCAGAGCATTTCCAAAGTCCCTTAGCAAGCCCCAGGCTGCTCTGGAGATGCCATCAGGTCAGAGCTCAGGATGAACCTGACCCAAATGCCCATGCTCCTCCTGCACTCCCAAATCATGAGCTGCTTCTCACTCCACAAGATGAAGTTGCCCTGGAAAAAGGATCTTGGCTGAAAAACAGCAAGGAAGCTGGTGTCTCTTCTGCAGAAGAGCCCAAACCCTTCCTCTCTGACCTGGGGAGATGAACGAGCAATCTGCCTTGGCCCATCTGGTACTTCCCACAGCCTGGAGTTGCTCTGTCCCGATGGGCTGGTGTGTCCTGTCTCCATCCTTGTGATGCATCTCCAGAGCCTTGGCAGGCAGATGCTGCCGGGAGGTCTCCTAGCTTCTGGCCCTGCAGCTCTTCCCTTGCTGTAAACAGCCGTCTCGCCTCATCCCCAGCCCCAAAGGGAATTTCCAGCCCCTCGCACTGCTCCCAGCCCATCGCACACTGCCTGCAACCACCCGCCGAAGCAACGAGCTCAGATGCTCGCCGGCCGGCTGCGGCATCTCAAGCAGGGTCCCGGCTCCAAACACTGTTTTCCCTGTACTCTGGCCGGTGCCTCTTCCCGTCTGCCTCCCCTTAGAGACCAGTTCAACGTGACCCTTTCCCCTCTGCAGAGGGCAATGGAGACAGCAAGATGGTCTTAACGCAACCAGGGCTGTTGTGGCATGTAGACGCTGGCTAGAGGGACATCCCTATGCACTCAGAGCAGATCTAGCTCTGGTGGCTGTGCTGTTGGGTGGCTCTGCACACACCCATGGGGCCCCGCACTGTGTGCGCTCGGAAGGTCCAACTCCCCATCTTATGACCAGAGATGTCCCATCCCTGCCTCCCCCATGGGTCCTGTCCCGATGCCCTGACAGCAGAGCAGACCCTGCGAGTTGCAGATGTCTGGAGGAGCTCAAGGCTGCCAAGACGAGATTCAGACCAGATCATGCCCCTGGTATCCCAACAGTAATTGACTGTGGTTGCAATCAGGAAGGGGATTTTGCACGCCCAGGAAGACCACAAGGGCCATGGCCCTAATTCCCATCTGCACAGGGCTCTGCTCCAGTACCGAAGGTCTCTGTGAGAGTTGCCAGCATTGCAAAACAACAGGCTTGCTGGAGGAAGAGGGGGAAGATGTACAAACCAGCAGCAGAGGATTGTGTGCCATTTCAGTGCCAAAAGCTCTGGGGATGCTCCTGCTCCCTTGGTATTTGCCTTGTGCTCCTAACCCGGCGAGCAGGACCACCAGCTCTGCAAGCCCAGTGCCCAGCTCCCTGCCTGAGCTGTGTGCCAGCTGCCCAGTGAAAAGGACCTTTGCTCTAAGCCTGGAAAACCAAAGGCCAAAGCATCTCCCCTCCTCACTGCACAATGTAGCATCCCTTCATGATCCAACAGCCAAAGCTTTGTGAACCAAGAGAAACTCAATGCTGGAGCTAAAATCAAGAGCAGGAGAGGTGGGGAGCAGAGTTCAGGGTGTCTCCTGCTGCTTCCCAGCTGGGCATGGACAGAGGGCATGCTTACCCATCATGCTGGCAGTGCTGCGGGGTTCAGAGCTGCAGAAAAGGGGCTTCAGACCCCACACAGACACCCCTCTATTCGTCTGATTCCTCCAGTATCATGGAAAGGGGCACCACATGCTTTTTGACAAAGCAGGATTTTCTCTGAAGCAGCATCTGTATTTTCTCTTCCAAACAGTAAGACCCTGCCAGCCCCATGGCTCTCCTTGCCAGAGAGGCAATGGTACTCGGGGGATGAGGGCACAAGCCTCAACACAGCCCCTCTGCCGTCTGGCAGGATGCCCTGAACCCCCCTGGGCTGCAGGACCCCCCCCAACTTCCTCTGCTCCCTCTGCAATGGCCCTGCTGCCCTGGGGAGGTTGTGTGTCCCTGTCCCTGTGCCCTGGCAGCACTAGCACACATAAAGTTTGGTCTGAGCAGGTTTGGGTAGAGGGTTTGGACCATAAATGCAAAGGGCAGGTAGTGTGTTTACAGCCGAAAGCATACATAAACCACTCTGCTCTCCAAAAGGGGAGGCTGGAACAGGCAGGCTGGATGGCTGACCTTGCACCTCTGCATGGCTCCAGCTTCTCACGCAAGTAACTTCCATGTGGGGGACCCCCACCTCCCATCATCAGGCCCATGACACTACCCCATCTCCTCCCTGCCTCTCGTTGAGTGCCTTTTCTTCTCCCATCCTCGTGATACTAGCCTCTTTTCCCAGAACAATAGATCTTCCTGGAACCTGTTGAAATTTGCAATCGCTCATGTATCTGAGGGAATTAAAAGATTAAGCATATCTCCAGGCTGCCGAGCCCGATCTGAGAGTCCAGCTGAGATCACACACAACCGCTTTGGCTAGAACACTGCAAAGATAAGGATAACGCTCCAAACATCCAAGCAGCTCTTGGAGGTCAAGTTGCTCTCCCTTCCCACTTGGTGTTATCTGCTTTGGGATCTCCTGGGTCACACACAGAGATCAGGAAAAAATCCCATCTTATTTAAAAATGTTCAATTGCCAGAGACGTCCTCCAGCTTGGGGATGCGCTAGGGGCTAAGTGTCTCCCCAGACACGTGCACCATCTTTCTGGTCACCCCTGTACCCCTGTCAAATATTGGCATAACATTTTCTTGTAAATCTTCTGGAAATCCCCGCTGTCCCGAGACTTGGCCGGTGCCTGTGCTCGGCACGCTTTGCTGGAATAGGCATTTTGTATACGCTAAAGTGAGTGACGCAGGACGTTAGAAGAGCTCTTCTGGGGTGGCGCAGCCCATCTGAGATTGTAGTCCCAAATCTCCCTTCGAGGACCTCCCTGAAACAATGCGCAGCGTCCGTCCACCTCCGCCGCGGTTCCTTGATCGTGAGAGACCCCAGCGTGCTGGCCCCAAGCCGCACAAGAACAGCTGGGTGCAGAAAGCTACAGCTGGGAGACCTGCAGCCTGGACCCACCGCCAAACCCACCGGGGGATCAGCAGTGTCCCCCCTGGGTCTCCGTGCAGGCAGTGATGCCTCCCTGCCCCAGAGCCATCTCACAGTCGTCTGTGGTCGGCACCGTGCAGGGCTAAGACTGAGCAACCCAGTGGTCTCCTCCAGCCTTAAACACCAAACCGTGTAAGCAGAGGCCCAGAGGAAGAAGAAACAAGGGGAGATGTGGCACCCACACCTTCCCCTGTCCTCACGGCACAGCCAGGGCTCTCCTGCCCATCGCTGGCTGCCAGACCGTCTGCTGGCCAAAGCCACCAGCGCACCACACACTGCCTGCTTTCTTCTCCCACGCCGAGGATGCCCCCATAAAAAGCTGTCCTTCCAGTCCCTCGGTACTAAACTCAACACAGTGCAATTTCTGGGAAGCTTTGGATCTCACATGTGTTTGTCCCACTTCCCAGGCTCCCCAGCTGCCCAGCTGTTCCTTTCCATTTCAACTAATCACAGAGATTAAGGCAAAGACCCAGCCTGGAAGGTTTGCAAACAGCTCCAGTCTGTTTCTGCAAACAGCTTTTGCAGTCGCACTCCTGCACAAAAGCACACGGCCTAATAAACCCCGTGGCATCTGTGCAGGGAATTCCCAAGAAGGGCTCAGTGCTAACCTAGCCCAGCCAGGAGCCAGCCACCAGCTTAGGGATGGCAAATGGTGGCTTGCAATGGCAAACCACGGGGCCACCAGGCACAGGTCCTTCGAAGGGGAAGCTAAGGGAGGCAGCAAGGCTGGAGAAAAGGTGCCCAGAGCTATCAGAGGGAAGACTCATGTCCAAAACACATCTCACCACAGAACCTGGGTCCTCGTGTCCCCTGTCCTCCCAAGAAGTCTGCCCGGCTGTCACCTCCATCCTCCTGAGCACGCTACCACACTCATGCCCTCGGGGGCTCGGTGGAGCTGAGCGGCCAGCCCGGTGCAGAGGGGACCCTCCAGCCCCCAGTCCTCCCAGCAAGAGTCCCCCGTCCTCGTGCTGCCCCGCGGCTGCAGGCAGTAGCTGCTGGCTGGAGCTGTTCATTACTAGATTGACTCCAGATTTTGCAGCCTTCGAACTCTCGTGGCCAGGAGACTCCAGGCCAGCATGACAGAGGAGCCATCCTGCATCTGTCCAGCTGTGTGCTGAGGTTTCTGCAGCCACCCACCCAGCAAGCCGCTGTCCCTGTCAAAGTAAACAGGTTGTCCTCCCTCTACTAACAAGCTCGAGGGATTGCTTGGAACCCCCAGCCCCATGTTTGCCACTGTACGAAGCAAGCAGCTTGCAGCTGGCCTCGCTGTGACTGCACAGGGAAAGAAGGGGGTGCAGCCTTCTGGGGGTCCCGGTGGACTGCAGTGTACGACGGACAGTCGACAAACATGACCCTTCCCAGCCGTTCAGCGCTGAGTCCCAAGAGATGGATGTGAGGGTGAGCTGGGGAGGAGAGAGAAGCCAGATGCTCCCATAAGAGGGGCTTGGGGTTGAAACATGCTGTTTTCCCCCAGCATGGTGGAGAAGGTCCCCCAGTATCACTGCTTTTGAGGTGAGGAAGATATTTCCTTGGGCAGTTTGCCTGCAAGAAGGTGACAGTGGGCTAAAATGCACTGCCCTGATGCCCATGTGCTTTGGGGACAGAGGGTGGCTGATGTGGCAACACCAGGGCAGGAGCAGAGCACGCAGCCCATTTCCTTGGAAATGCAGGAACCCAAGCAAGCCTGTTCAGCTCCAGGCATGTCGAACAGGGAGGTCTGTCGTCCTGTCCTTCCCCTCCCTGCCACAGCCCCCTCATCCTCCCCAGGGCCAGCACAACACAAGCTGGGGAGATTTACAGCAGGCTGAAATGGCTGCAGACATTTGGCCTTGCTCGCAGCCACGCCAGGACCTCCTCTGCCTGCCAGCGAGTGGTTTTGAAGTCAGGCAACGGGCAGTGCTCACACTGCTGCAAAGCACAAAGCTCAGGCTAAGCACAGCTGGATTTTGGCAGGGCACAAGGTGAGCAGGACCTGTGATAGCCCTGGGAGCCAGGATGCAGATGACCCAGGTGCCCGGAGCCTGCTGCGTGTCCCATCTGCAGCGACTTGGCTAGAGAAGATCCCATCCCCTTCTGAGCACGGCCGGCCGTTCCCGGGGTGATGTCTTCCAGGCATGACAGCCTGAAGCTTTTGCTGATAATAGAAACAGGACAACCTGGACCCAAACCCGGTCACTTAAACCAGAAACATTGCTCAGATTTATGGATATTTTGAGACAAAGAGTTTAATTAATTTAAGTGAGTACAACTGGAGGAAGAAACAGGAGAAGTACTTTCAATTCTCCTTTTTTTTTTTGAAAATAAACATGTTCCTGAAAGGCACGTGGGTGAAAGGCATGGGTTTTCCAGCCAGGGAAGGTGCCAGAGGAGCCCTGGGGACCCTGTGCTGACCAGGGGACCCTAGGAACCCACGGCACTGACGAATGTCCTTGCCATGAACTGTGGTGAGAGAAGCGACTGTTTCTCGTTAGGCAGGAGGACAAAAGGATCCCAGAAAATCACAGGAATGCGACCAGATAGAGAAGCTTTTTGGGTGACTAACTGTCCATGGATGAGGGGTAGGGGAGGATAAAAGGAGCAAGAGCAGAACACATAGACCCGATTTCTCAACTTCATGACGTAGTGGCAGCGGCTGTTGGGCAGAGAGAAACTGCAGGGGCCATACAGTTTGTCCCTTTCCCTGCTGGTTTCTCCATAGGTGCAGCCCTCAGTCTCTCAGCAGCTCAGCCACGAAACCAGGGATTGCCTATTGCTTCAGAAAAGTCTCTTGCATTGGTACCTCCTGATTTATTACCACAGAGTCCCTGGAGCGACGGTGTCCTCCTGAAGCAATGCTCAGGCTGCAGCGACACTGCTGGAACATCACCGTGTGTGCTGATAAATCGTGTGCATGCTCCCTCGCGTGCTTTCGAGCCAGGCCAGCCAGCTCCAAGCTAAGTGTATGGGGGTGAGCAGCGTCAGGGACCATCCTCGAGGGACGGGGGATGCGGCTGCTCTGTCTGGGGGTGAGAGAGCTTGGCCCTGGGCTGCTCCCTGCCAGCTGGCCAAGGTGCCTGGCAGCCTTCCCACGCACACTTAATCAGCTCGTCCGGACCCAGTGGTGGCCTCATTAATCACCAACAGACATGGGTCCCACCAGGGGCTGAGACAGCCCAGCCAGCTTCCTTCCCCTGTGCACCCCACACGTTCCCCGATTTACACCCTCCCACCTCTGAAACATAGGCGTAACCTCATGCCCTGCTCTGTTCCCGAGGCAGACATCAGTGTCCCGTTGCTTTTTCCCCAGAAGGCAGCTCTGGCCCCCTGTCATCCGAGCAGCTCAGCCCACAGCCCCAGGGCATGCCCTGCATGGGAGACCCCTGCCCCACGCCGCTCTCGGCCCCTTGCCCCGCAGCTCTCTGCGTGAGGCCAGAGCATTTACAAACGCTTTCCAAGCAGCTCCATTAATTTCCTCTCTCCCATCTCCTTCAGAGCTGGCAGAAGAGCACATTGGGATGAGTCCGAATCCAGAAGGAAATGCAAGAAATTGGCTTCGTTTCGTATCCAAGTTTGTCTGACTCCTCAGGCTGTTCGGTCCCACTTTTCTCCACCAGCTCCAAGAGCCTTGTGCTCCAAGCAGGTCCTTGCCAAGATCTGCTCCAGGCTCAGACTGGGCACTGGGAATTGCCTGGGGTAGAGCAGGCTTTCCTCCCACCAAGCATCACAGTCATTTCTCCAGCCTTCCCCCATCCCTCCTTCAGGCTCCCTCTGCCCAAGACCATTTTCAGCTGCTGGTCTCTCCAGTCTCCTCCCCATCTCCCCAGTCTCCTCCCGCTGCCTTCATGGACTCACAAATCTGTCTCATGGACTCGCAAACCAAACTAGGTCTCAAGCCCAACCTCCCATCCAAAGCACGGGCAGTGGTGGGATCACATCAGGTTGCACAGGACTTTCCCCATCTGCATCTCAAAAACCTCCAAGACTGGAGATCCTGCCACCTCTCCA
Source organism: Ciconia maguari (assembly GCA_017639555.1). NCBI lineage: Eukaryota > Metazoa > Chordata > Aves > Ciconiiformes > Ciconiidae > Ciconia > Ciconia maguari. Next base: position 5,847,362 of record JAGFVN010000081.1, read on the forward strand.
GGCTCTTCTCCAAATACATGACTGTCCCTGTGGGGAAAAAATTCCCCATGCTACAAGCTAGATCACACACTCTCATCCTCCCATGCACTTCCATTAAAAGCCTGGCTCTGTCTTCTCAATGATCTCCCCATAGATGTTGGGGGATGTCTCCCCAAAGCCATCCCTTCTCAAGGCTGGACCAGCCCAGCTCCTCCAGCCTCTCCTTGCCTCTCCACTCTCTTCAGTGGCCCCTCTGAACTCTTTTTATCAATGTCTCTCTTGTACTGGGGGGCCCAAACCTGGACGCAGTACCCAGATGTGGTGTAGTGAGTCCTGATTAGAGGAGGATAATAATTTCCCGAGGTCAGAAGGAAAGAGCTGAGCCCTTCTGCCTTTCAGCAACTCAAGTGCATTGCCAAAACTATTGCTCCGTCTGCCTTGAAATGATGATCATCTCCTGTGTGCACTAAGAACCTGTGGGTGATGCCCAGCCCAGCACCAGCCCCGTGTTTCTGCATTGCCCAAAACCTCACTGGACAAGGCAGCGGAGGAGGCCTTTTGCAGACAACAGATCTGGGAAAGAAGCAAGTTCCATGGCTTTTTGGACGTCTGTGGGAACAGAGCAGCTGCAGGATGCATTTTCCACAGACTCACAAAGCCTACGGCCAGAGGGAGCCATCAGATCAGCTTCTCACAGCCCTGAGCCTCGCTGGCAGTGGTGTAGCTGCCCAGTCCTTGCAACGTTTTAGTTCCTTGCTTGTCTCCTTGTGCCTGTGGATTTCATCTACACCCATTTAATATTAATTTCCCATCATGCTGAATGTTACCGGGTCCAGAACTCGTCCCGGAGGAACAGGCTGGCAGGTGCCACTTCCCTGCAGATGGCTGCCTACACCTGGGGGTCACACACGCTGTCCCAAATCATGTCCTGACCCTCCTCAGCTCAGGGCAACCTGGAGACCCCAAACTGCACAGGGACTCCCACCTCCACTACACTTCCTAGGGTACCCGTAATATCCTTCACAGCACAGGGAAGGACAAGAAATGGCAGCGCAGCTTGCAAACAAGGTTACGAGAGATCTCCAAGTTTAAATTGCGCAAACATCACAGAATCTGAAAAAAACTGCAGAATGGACGAAGTAAGTTGGAAGCTATTCTGGAGGCCTTGTTTTGGGAGATACATTGGCAAGAAGCAGCGACGAAGCAAAGTTAGGATGTTTTTCTCGTGGAGGGCAATTCAGCAGACTGGTGATCATACCTCGAACCTCATACTGCAGACAAGAGGAGAACATCGAGTCCATGCGCACACCACAGAGATGCTCTCTTCCAGCAGCAATGCCCCCATGTCTGGGGAGAAGTGACCTTACTCCACAAGCTGCTCACATTTACTCACCATCCCGAGGATGGAGGAGGCAGAGGCGGGGAGAGCTGGGCAAAAGGGGCCCTTTCCCACGGGCTGGGCTCCCATTCCCCCTTTAAACCCTCCTGTGGGAGTTGCATCAGCTTTGCTTTGCTCTGCTCATGCTTTTCCTGGAAAGAGCAAGCAGTCATTCTTCTTTCAAGATACTTGTAGTAACAGCCGTGCCATCCCTGTGTGCCTCACTCACATCAAGGATGCTCTGTGCTCCAGGGAACATGGATGCCTGAGCAGGGAGATACCCAGCAGATGCCTGCCTGCCCCAGCATCTCCTGGGAACACCAGGGAAATTCCAGTTGTATAAGAAATAAATACCATTGCAGCTAAGATCCCTCAGCCCATTCTTTCAGGGCTCTTGGGTATAATTTATCTGGGAAGCTACTTTTGAAATATTTACCCTCAGTGTATGTCTTCTAGCATCCCCTCTAGCACCCGATAAACTGGAAAGTATTTCACAGCCTTCCTTGCTTCTTCCCAAACACTGAATGCAGACATTGCCTTCCTTTCTGCATCTTGCGTAACAGCATTTTCATTCTTTTTGGAAACAGATTTAACAGTCGAGGATGTGTTTTGGTAGTAAAAGCTGTCCTCCTCCTCCTCATCGCTGTGGTCAGCCACGCATGTCTCCCAGGAACATTCACGGTTTTATACACTTCCCAACTTCCCATTTGCATCTGCTCGTGCCAACCCAGCTCATTTCAGACAGCTTCTCTGCTGAGCACACCAGTGAAATCCCCTTCCTCACTGCACAGTTTGGGCTTCAGCCTCTAATAATTTCTTACTAAAGCACATGCCTTTTCACTGTTTTTTTTCAGCCCTCAGGGTACACTCAATCCCACTGTCCATGTCATTGATGAAGATATTAAATAGTACTGGTCCCAGAATGGACCCTTGAGGGACACCACTCATTACTGGTTTCCGCTTGGACATTGAGCCATTGACTGTAACTCTTTGGACGCAGCCATCCAGACAATTCCTTATCCATCGCTTTTCCCAGACCAAGCAGAGATTATGGCTGGTCAGCACCGCCACAGCAGCCTGGGTGCAGTTATCTCAGCACAGGTAGCACGAGCACATGTGCCTGGTGGCAGGGGCACTGCAGTTTGCTCCTGCAAAGGTGAGCTGTACTGGCTGGGGGTCTCTTCTGGGCTGGATGATGTTAAGCTGGGAGGTGGCACAGCCATCTGGTGTGGCATTCCCTGTGGGAGGCCACCACGTGTCCGTCTCCCTTGCAAGCCTGTGTTCCTGGGGGTGCTCCTGGGGTTGGTCCTCCAAAGCATCCATGGTGCACCTCTCACCTGTGCTCCTCACCAGGGCTCTGGCCTCGGGCTCACAGCAGGGATCCCACGGACAAGGGCCGGGGAGACCATGGTGGACGCAGCGAGGGGCACAGCCTGTGCCATGCCTAGGGCTGGGTCTTCCCCGGATGGATGAGCTTTGGCAGGACGGGGCAGCCTTGCCACAGCACCGGTCACTGCTGGGACCCCTGCACCAGTTCCAGTCCCTCTGTGCCACGTACATCTTCACGGCTCAAGGGGCTTCACAACCATGCTGAGGTCCAAGGGAGCAGGCAGACCCCAGCTCCACAGAGACTCCTGTCTCCGGGGTCAGGTCCACGTTGCTCAGGCTCTCAGGGGGACCGAGGCTCAGCTCTGCCTCACAGAGGTGGCCACCTTGGGGGGAAGAAGGGGGAGAGGCGTGGAGCAGAAGGGTCAGCGGTGCCTGGTCCCCTGGGCTGAGTCACCAGCCCCTCTCCAGCTGGAGGAACCGCTGCCATGATAGTCGATGAGCACCAACTGGGCAAGGGGTGCAGGGCAGGGTATGTGGTGGCCCCGCAGGGATGCTCCGAGCTGCTGATGTGTGACCCGCTCTGGCTTAAAGAGGCACTTAGACTTCAGCAAGGGGACACAGGGACAGTGTGGCCCCAGGGGACCAGGCACCACCTGCAGGAATTTGATCAGTGGCTGATGCAGCCTTTCCATGGACCACTGCACTGCCCTGGGAAGCTTCACAGCTTTATCTCCAGCCATTTTCTTGCTGTGTGCAACCAGAGCTTGCTGCACACCTCCTGCCTCAGCTCCAGCTTTGAGATGACGACAAGCGCTGCAGAACGAGGCTGGCTCCCATCCTTGACCATGCATGAGCATGGGGTGGCAAAGTCGGTCTGATGGCCATCATCTTCCTTTGGCAGAATCAAGGCTGTTCCTGCTGCAGGTCCTGCTGCCTTTCAGGCTGCGTTGGGAAGGGCTGGGGGGACCATGGACAAACCAGGAGACCACAGCAACTCCTCAGTCCAGGAGAAAGAGTGTCTCGCACACGATGTCCCCCAGTGATGGTGGCTGGATGGAGGAGCAGACCCCAGCAGGCAGCTCTTCAGCTCCGCTGTCTGGCTTGCAGCCCCAGATCTCTCAGTCCTGGGGGGCTCGGGGGCAATCAGGACCTGCAGGCACTGGCTATGCCTGAGGAGCCCAACCGGTGTCCCTGTGCCACTGTCAGCAGGTTGGGAGGGAAGAGTCCAGGTAGTGGTTGCTCACAGAGAGGCCATCAGCTTCCTTTGGCAGCATCAAAGCTCGTCCTCCTGCCAGTTCTGCTACCAGTCCTGCTGCCTTGTTGGCCAGGCTGGAAAGGGCTGGGGGGTCCATGGACAAAATGAGAGTGCACAGGGACTTCTCCTCCCTCCGAGGCCACCCCCCGTCCTGGCGAAGGAGGCTCTCGCACACGATGCTCCCCAGCACTGGCTCCCGGCTGTCACAGACAAAGCAGCATGGACCCTCCTGGGCACCCGTCTCCTCTCCCCACATCCCCGCAGAAGCAGCCCCCCCCCCCCCCCCCCCGCAAACGGCAGCAGGGAACCTGCCAGCCATGGCAGATGGCATCTCTTCCCATGCTAATGAGCCGTCAGGATTTAATTCCTGCCTCCCATTAACACTCATTAGAGTGTCACTTGGCCATTCTTCTGCGTCTATCACATCTCTGCCGATTCTGCTTCAAGATGTTAATTCGGGGCTGCCTCTGGGATGGCCATCATCCTCCCCCCCCCCCACCCAGAAGGCTGCCGCCTCACTGTCCCCCAAACCCTGCATTAAATGGGTCTTAAGAGGAGGCAGGCACAGAGCAGCACACCCA